>APFE031124341.1:0-55704 GCA_000404065.3 Pinus taeda | reverse complement strand
AGGCAAAAGTGAGAGAAAGTGCGGAACCAGAGTTTTATTGATTTTCAATGTCTTTCTCTCATTTGCAAAGCTTGACATGAAGAGCTAAGGTCTGAGACTTGCGTCGGAGGCCAGTATAAGTGATGATAGACCCATACTGACTGCAAATAGTCATGGTGACGATATTTTTGTGTAACAAGGTGGTATTACAATGTTATGCAACCAGCTCATGAAAAGATATAAAATATAGATCAATGACTTCAAAATCAGCCTCTTAGAGGGGGAAACCTCCATTAAATTACACAAATGAAAATTTATTGGATGATTCAAATGCAAAAACCTCCTTTCTATACATAGGAGTCTAAGGGGTCACAATATAATCAGAGTTGACATAACAATAATAATTTAAGGGCACAACAATAACAATAATGGGCTTCTATGGTGCACAATAATAACAATATGGGGACAACATGGGCACAATAATAAGAATAAGGGATACAATGACAATAATGATGGGGGAATACACTAGTATTATAGGGACCTAACATGCCCCTCTCCTTAAAAAAAGGTCTTGTTCTCAACACTTGAGTAGTTCTGTATGCTTCTGTATAAAATTCTCATCCTCCCAGGTGGAATCTTCAATGGGTAAGTTCTTCCAGTTGATGAGATACTCTGAAATTTATCGATTTCGTAGTTGATGAGTTCTTATTTCTATGACTGCTTCAGGTTCGAATATGATTTTTCCTTCCTCGTCAAGTTCTACAAAATATTGTTTGAACGAGGATCTTGTCACCTATAAACTTCTTTAAGCATGAAACATGTAAAATTGGGTGCACTCGGGAAGATACAGGAAGCTCCAATTTGTATGCCATAGTACCAATATTTTGCAACACCTTGTACGAACCATAATAATTTGGTGATAATTTATTATCCTTATTAGCTTGCTTGAGGGACATTTGTTTGCATGGTTGTAGTCGTAGAAAGACCCAGTCACCTACATCAAAACTTCTTTCACTCCGATGTTGAGCTACCTGTTGTTTCATTCTATTTTGCACCAAAGTTAGGTTATCCTTTAAGAGTTGAAAAACTTGTTGTTGATGTTCGATGTGATCTTCCAATGTTTGAACCTTATAATTTTCTCTTAAATATGATGTGATGGATGGTGGATGATATCCATAAAGTTCCATAAATGGGGTCATTTCTTTTGAAGTATGGAATGAAGTGTTATACCACCATTCAGCGAGAGGCAACAACTTGACCCATTCTGTCTATTTATCAGTTACAAAGCAATGAATATATCCTTCCAAACATTTGTTTTCTATCCCCGTTTTCCCATCAATTTGAGGATGATAATATGAGATATGAACTAACTGAGTACCCAAACAAGAAAATAGTTCCGTCCAAAAATTTCCAGTGAAAATGGGATCTCTGTCGCTTACCATAATTTTTGGGTTTCCATGTAGCTTTTGTATTGTTTCCATAAATGCAATAGCAACTTTACTGGCTTTAAATGGATGAGATAATGCACAAAAGTCTGCATACTTGGTAAGTCTATCAACTACCACCACAATGACACTCTTTCCTTCAAGTGTGGGTAGACCTGTGATAAATCCATTGATACCTCCTCCCAACATTGATTTGGAATGGATAAAGATTGTAATAGATCTGGGGTCTTAATTGTTTCAACTTTATTTTGTTGGCAAACCAAAGATTCCGCCACAGACTTTTGAATATCATATTTAAGGCCATCCCAAAAAAAATCCTTCTTAACCCTATGATAAGTTTTTAAAAATCCTGAGTGACCTCCTAACAGAGAGTTGTGAAAATCGAGAAGAATCTATTGTTTGAGTTAGGAATTTTTACAAATGTATAAGCGATATTTGTACCATAATTAATCATTTTTCCAGCTAAATGTCTCAGTTGTACTGGGATCTTGCTACAAATTTTGAATGAGTGCCCACACTTCTTCGCCATTCTTCCATTCATCCCTTTCTTTATTTATCCAATCTGGTTGGACAATAGAAATGACACAATGCTTCCACATCCTCATCCTTTCTTGAGAGTGCATCTGCCACAACGTTTTGCTTCCCTTTTTTTCAGATGATTTCAAAGTCATACCCCAACATCTTTGTGACCCACTTTTGTTTCTCTTTTGAAGATAATCTTTGTTCTAAAAAGTATTTAAGACTATCATGATATGGTTTTACCTTGAAGTGTCTTCCCATTAGGTAAGGACGCCATTTCTTAAGTGCATGTAGTATTGCCAACATTACCTTCTCATAAATAGCTTTGTGTAAATACTTTCCTTTGATTCAACGACTTTTAAAAGAAATGGGTCTTCCTTCTGCATTAAAACAACACCAATTCCATTTCTCGAGGCATCACATTCCATAATAAAGGTTTTTGTGAAGTCTAGTGTAGCTAATACCGGTGCTTGGCTCATTGCCTCTTTAAGATGTTAATAGGCCATCGTTGCTTCTGGAGTCCAAGTAAATGCATCTTTCTTCAGTAATTTTTTTAGAGGTGTCTCTATTCTCCCATAATTCTTAACAAACTTGCGATAATACCATGTCAACCCGAGAAATCCTCATAGATGATTTATGGATGTGGGAATTTTCATTCCTTAATGGCTTTAATTTTGGTAGGGTCTACCTTAACACCTTCATGATATACAATATGACCTAGATATTCCACCTCCTATACTCCAAAGAAACATTTGAATGTTTTTTCATATAATTATTTCTCCTCCAATAGTTTGAGCACCTTGTCAACATGTTGAACATGATCCTTCCAAGACTTTTTATAGATTAGTATATCATCAAAAAATACTATCTCAAATTTTCTAAGGAAGGGTTTGAAAATGGAATTCATCAAACCTTGAAATGTAGAAGGTGCATTGGTAAGGCCAAAAGACATGATCAATAATTCAAATGACCCTCATGAGTTCTTAATGCTATTTTCAGAATGTCTTCACTCTTCATTCTAATTTGATGATTTCCTGAATGAAGATCCAACTTGGTGAAGTAAATTACTCCATGTAATTCATCCAATAATTCATCATTGACTGGAATGGGAATTTTATCTTTAATAGTGAGTTTTACGAGATTCCTATAATCTGGACACATGCGCCATGATCCATCCTTATTGTGCACCAATACTACTAGAGTAGAGAAAGAACTTTGACTAGTTTTAATTATACCAGACTCTAATATTTCTGCAACCATAATTTCACTCTTTTGGGCATAGGGATATCTATAAGGCTTGATGTTTGGGGGAACACTTAGTGGAATCAAATGAGTAGCATGGTCATGATCATGAATAGGTGGGAGGCCTTTGGGAGTCTCAAATACCTTGGAGTGATTGTCCAAGGCTTTTTGGAGATTTGGAGAAATAGATTATTTTGATGTGGGAACATCTCGTGAACATAATTACGAAATTATGCCCCGTTGTTCTTCTTTAGAATCATTGTCACGCCATTAGAGATGATTATCTTTCCCGGTTTCCCTGCGATACCCCTTAATTCAACTTCCTTTCCTTCCCAAAAAGAATTCAAGAAAAGTTATGGAAAATTAAAAGCTATTGTACCCAAAGATTGTAGCCATTAGACTCCTAGTAGAACATCAACACCACCCATTGGAATGGAAAGAATTATACTATTCAATACATATTCTCCCATGGATAACTTGATATTATGGCACTTTCGAGAGAAATTTATGGTTGCTCCATTTGCAACCATCACTTGACACTCTAGTGCTAGATATAGGAAGAAATTCAATTCCTTGGATATCTTACAATGAATAAAATTATGGGTACTACCCGAATCAATCAACACTATTACCTTTTTCTTCTTGATATGTCCTTCTATCTTGAGAGTTTTAGGAGTGGTAATTCATGCCAATGCATTACAAGATATGGTCAGATTCATTTCTTCTTTCTCTAGGTTTGGTTCCTGGTGTATATCCTTTTCTTTTGATGTTTCCTGTTCCTTTTCTTCCTCCTCTTCACAATCTATGTAAAATAATTTCTTGTCAGCACACTTATGACCTTTAGTGTATTTTCTATCACAACTATAACAAAGTGATTTTGCATTTTTTTTCTTCCAATTGTTATGGTGTCAACCTTGTAGGTTGTGGAAGGCTAGGGGAAACAACACTTCCATCTTTATAGTTTGAGTGGTAGGCTTCGTTGTTGCCATAATTTTTCTTGCCAACCTGAATACCTTTCCAATGAATAAGTTTCCCAAAGGTGAACCTCATGTTGGTTGTTATCATTTAAGGTCCCTATGAACACATAAATTCTATGCTCCTCTAGAATATCATGTACCCTTATATTCAATTTTTGGAAGTCCTCAATGTGATCCACCATTGAACCCTTTTGTTTGAGATTTATCAATTGACTAAAGAAGGTGTTGCTCTTTGTATCCTCATAATGTGCCATCATTTCCTCCGTAAAAATTGACCAAGTGACAATGTTTTACGAGAGAAAATCCATTGATACCATACAAACTAATTGGGTTCCAAATATCAAGTTGCAATGCATAACTTTTGTGTGTTTTGCACAATATGGAGATCGAAATATTGCTCCCTCTGTAGTATCCATGTTACAGCATCCTTGCCATCAAACTTCCTCATATTGATGTTGGAACATGGTGGGTCTTCGATCCAATTTTAGAGTATATGAAATCATGATTAAAATTTTTTTGTTCTCATCATGAGTTTCATCTAATACCTTTTTGCCATTAGGAAGCATTTAGTGTAGCAACCTTGTCAAACCTTCCTTGAAACCTTCCATTTATGTTTTTAAACCATTCTTAAAGTCTTCCATATTATATTTCATGTCAACCATATTAGATTTCATGTCATCCATATTAGATTTCATGCCATTCTTCAATCCTTCCATGTATGATTTTAAGATATTCTTCAAACCATCCATCTTAGCTTGCATTTCATTTTTGGTTACTCTTTATGAGAGCGAAAATTGTTGCTCTTGGTCTCGTACTTTTGATATATCATGTTGCATTTCATCTTCTTCTTCATGCGTCATTGTAGAAATTTTAGGTTTCTTACTAGATGTTTCCATTTTATTTCTTCAAGGCATCAATTAATGAGTATTATGCTTCACTATGCCCTTTGAATCACTTCAAATTATGTTTTCAAACAAAACTTATGCAATTTTTAAAAAAATACACACCTTTTTTTCTTTGTAGGAGTTCGATATTGAATCTGTTGTATCTCTGTAATGGTGGATATAAAAGGTCTAAAATTTCATCTTGTGGTAGCCCTCAAAGTTCTCTTTCCAACCCCACAAGTCTACTTGATATTGGATTCTCCAAGAAAGTGTTATGCCCAATCTCCCACAATGACTGGATTATAGACTAGTGCAATAGAGAGAACTTGTACGAAGTTCCACTTGTCACTGTTTCAATCTTCAGACCTAAAAACGATACCCAACAAATTACATTCCCTCCTATTTTTGTCATATATTAAAAAATTTGAATCTGATTCTTAGAGAGAAAGTTTGATGATTTTCCCAAGGTCACATGTTTGAGATGGAATTTAGGAGCCTACAAAAACCCTAACTTCCTAGGATCATATCTTTGAAAATATAACGAGACAAGATCTGAAATTCAGACACAACGTTCATCAAGATTTTGTCTCAAATTGTTTTTTTAAAGCTTTTGAAGCTTCGTAAAAAAAAAAAAATTATAGTGAAAAATGCCACGAGGACATATTTGAAGCAACAAAACCCTAGAATCCAAAACTCTGATACCAAATGTTATGCAACCAGCTCACAAAAAGATAGAAAAGATATATCAACAACTTCAAAATCAGCCTCTTCAAGGGGATAACCTCCGTTACATACATAAATGAACAATTCTTGGATGATTTAAATGACAAAACATCCTTTCTATATCTAGGAGTCTAAGGGGTCACAATATAATCAGATTTGACATAACAATAATAATGTAAGGGCACAACAATAAAAATAGTGGGCTTCTATGGGGTACAATAATAACAATATGGGGACAACATGGGTACAAAAATAACAATGAGGGATACAATGACAATAATAATAGGGTAATATACTGGTATTATAGGGACTTAACATACAAGTACATGTACAGATGAAAGTATAGGAACATGTGCAGGTGCACATGATATGGACTATTGTCTTACAACAGATGGATTTGTTATATTCAAAGACATGATATATGTACCAGATAGAAGTGAGCTCAAGAAGGTGATCTTGAGAGAGTTTCATGCGAAACCTTATTCAAGTCACCCAAGTTATCAGAAGACAATATCTGCAATGAAGAAATTTTATTATTGGTTGGATCTGGAGAGGGATGTAGCAGATTTTGTGGCTAGGTGTTTTGATTGTCAGCAAGTGAAGGAAGAGTGTAAACATCTAGGTGGAATGCTACAACTGATTGTGATTCCATAATGGAAACGAGAGGTCATTTCCATGGACTTCATCACAGGGTTTCCGAGGACAGTGAGACAACATGATTCCGTCATGGTTGTTGTGGACAGGTTGACAAAGGTTACACACTTCATTCTAGTGAAGTCTCCATTCTCAGCTAGCGATGTAGCACAGGTATTCATTAGAGATATGCTTAGATTGCATGGTGTTCCAAGGAATATTGTGTCAGACAGGGATGCAAATTTCACTTCTATGTTTTGGAAGAAGTTGTTTGCAGGTTTGGGCACAAAGTTGGCCTTCAGTACAACATATCATCTGTAGACAAATGGATAGAGAAAGAGGGTCAACAGGATACTTAAGGACATGCTGAGGATGTATGTGATGCATCAACGATGAAAGTGGGAGGATTATATTCCCTTGGTTGATTTCTCATATAGAAATGGTTAGCAAGAGTCATTGAGGATGATGCCTTTCGAAGCATTTTACGGGTGGAGTTGTAACACTCCCATCAGATGGAGCGATTCAGCGAATAGGGTACTTATTGGACCAGATATGTTGGCAGACATGGAACAAGAAATGTAGGCTATAAATAAAAATTAAAGGCATCAGAAGATAGGCAGAAGATCTATGCAAATTGGAACTGGTTTTTCAAGGAGTTCGAGGTTTGGGAACATGTTTTCTTGCACATCAAACCAAATAAGAGCTTCTTACGGATTGGATCATGTGCCAAGATGGCACCACATTTTTTTGGACCCTTCAGTATTGTTGAGAGGATTGGGTCAGTTTCCTATAGACTTGTACTACCTCCAACAATGAAATTCCATGATGTTTTCCATGTGCCATTACTTAAGAAGTATGTTAAATATGTTGATCATGTGATTGACAGGTCTGTATTGTAGGTGGAACCAAATGGATAATTCCAGTCAAAGCCTTAGTGTATATTGCAGAAAAAGGTGCTTATGCTCCGGAATCGAACAATCGAGCAATTTAAAGTGCAATGGAAACACTTTGGGCCTGATGAAGCTACATGGGAGATGGAGGATCAGATGCGAGCTATGTATCCTTCCTTGTTTTTCGGTTGAGGAAAATCATTTTTGGTATCGTGTTTTGGTACATGTCTTCGGTATATGTTTTGGTACATGTTTTGATGATTTTTTTTGTGTATGTACATATGTATATGGATGTAAATACGACCATGAGCTATGTTATAAATTTCCAATAAGCGGTATGGTTGTGATGTCATTATGATTGTCATGTTGTTATGTTGTCATGTTACTATGTTATCATGTTGTTATGTTATCACGTTGTTATGATGTCACGTGGATTGGCATTCAACAATGTGATCATTGTAAATATTGCATCGAGCTATGTTATAAAGTTCTATGAGCAGTATGTTTTATTTCCACCGGTTTGTTGAGGTATATGTGTGATTGAACAATGAGAACAGTGTCCCCCAAGGGGGAGGGTTCTATAGCAACCCTAGTGAAAATTCCATGTAATAAAAGTTAAAATAACAACCACTTTATGGGACACATATTCAAAGCTGAATGTTGGGCATGAAATCCTAGTGTGGGTTTTAATTTGGTTTATTATGGCTAAATAAATTGGCAAAGGCAGCGGTTAAAGCTTTGGAAAGGAAAAATGGCATTTTTGGCACATTTATTTATGAAAATAATGGAAATTAGGAGAAAAGGAAGGTGAATGGTCACAAGTTTCATGTGAGGAGGAAAATGATGGAAAATGAAGAAAATGGAGGCCTTATTCATAACAAGGCTTCTTAGGATCAATTGGTAACTTTTTGTTAGTTCAGTTTTGGAGCTCTCTCATTATTCTCTCCCTCTCTCTCACTCTTAGACCCTTAGAGTTTTTTTGGAGCACTTTGACATTGGATCAAGAATGGAAAACAAGGGAAGAGGAAGCAAAGATCAAGAAGGGGAAGGTAGGATCAAGCAACTACATAAGGATTCTTTGCAAGTATCGATTTACATGTGTATTTTCCTTGCTAGATTTGGCATGCATGATGTTGCATGTGGTTGTTTTCTTTTATGGCATGGGTTTTTCAAAGTGTGAAAGTGTTTTCAGGCTAGCGATGCAATTTCATAATAGCCTTGATGAGATGGGTTCTCATACTTCATTTAAGATGGATCATTGGATGGATTCGAAGTTGAGTGGGGTGGATCTCTGAAATGAAAAACACATGGCTTCATGGTCCCTGAACTGGACTGTGGATCACGGTAAAGCCACTGGACTAGTAACCCTTGAGCTAGAATGTGGGTTGTCGTAAAGTCAAGATTGTGTGCCTTAGTGGGCCTAGGAATCCTTGCCAGTGAATGGTGGGATACTTAGTAAAGCCAAGAGGTGGATTGCTCTTTGTTAGGTCTAGTATTCCCAAAATGGGATGCATGGTAAATCCTAGAGAGTGGGTCTTGGTGTAGGGCCTAGTGATCCTTGGATCGAATTGCGGATTATGGTAAAACCTGAGAGACTAGGAGTCACTAAAATTCCTCACAGTGTAGGTTGAGAACTCTGATAGCATCCATGCTGGTTTGCTTATGAGTCCCACATTCATGCATGGAATATCGAACACGAGATGATTGGATGAAGAGATATTTGGCTCAACAAATCTATGGTCGGGTGGAACATGGTAGTCCCATCCCCGGTTGGTTTCTGCATTCATTAATGAGAAATTCATTCCCTTGGTTTTCATGTGTAAATGTATTGGTCTATATGTGGATTCTATGGCTGATGTATTTATGGCATTTCTGTTGTTAGTATGCTGGTTATATATATGTTTTATGACAACAAATATGTATGGATCTCATCATATTTTGACTTGTAAATGAAGGGAGAATGTATCTATGACCTAATAGATGATAATGCAACAAATAACATGGGGGAAATTGTTCTTAGTGATTCTTAGATAAGTATGAGATCCCTATGCTTAATTCTATTGTTTACACCTGTATATTACATGTTTGTGATATGCTTGACAAAATGCCTGTCATGGCTAGTAGGGGTCTTGTAAAGATCTTGTTAAAAAATTTCATTTTGCATCATTGTTTCCCTGCTATTTTACTGCTCTTACGATGTCATTCCATTATGGGCAGTGACCTAGTCTTTGGGCCTAAAAATTTGGATCAAATCCTGGGGACGCTAGCATAGAACTAGGAAAAATGGTCCCTGGACACTGGCTTGCAGGATTGCGAGAGCGTCCAAAGGTCCCTAGACACTGGCATGCCCATAACATGAGAGAATCAAGAGGTCAAGTGATCAAAAACTTCAGTGGGACCCGAGGAAAGTTGCCTGAAGTGTTGGCATGGTTCTCAGGGGTCCTGTAGTTGATGTGGAAGGTCTCTATGTTGTGTTTCTGTTGATTCAATTTCCTTAAGGTCACATAGGAGGTTGAATCCAATCATAGTATCCTCTCGTCACATATTTACCCCAGTTGTCTAGTTACTTGGGTAGATGTGGGAGGAGGGTGTTACAGAGTGGTATAAGAGCATGGTTCCCTCGGACTGGATGGGCTATGTGTTGGTCATGCATGCATTTCAGTTGAATGTGTGTCTCTTACACTTGCATTCCATGTGCTTGTTGCATTTGCATGATATTTATCATGGTTGTAGTAATGTCTCCATGTAGAACTTGATGTTGTTATTGTGGAGCGCATTGTCATGAGTGTATGATTTGTTAAATTATTTTTATATGTAGTTTACATGTATCATTTTGCATGATTGGTTAAATTCTTATATTCTTGGTTACATATATCATTCTTGTAGGTTTGGTTACAATTCTTGTTCACTTATGCTTGATTGCATGCGTTCATGTGTATGCGTGGTTGATTATGAAAGTATTATGCATGTTGATATTTGCATGTGGCCATGTGTACAGTGGCATAATGGTTGTTGTTTTCATGCATGAGGTCATGGTATGTGTTGGCTTGATGGGCCCTAACCTAGTTTCAACGTTAGTTAGCCAAGCAAATCCCTACACTACTCGCCCTTTCGGCATCAATCCGTGGAGCACGGACTGAAGTCTCACTTGAAGCAGTATGGGGGGATGCAGGAACCAAGTTTCCACACCTTGAGATGGTTGTGATGTCAGTTTTATACCTTAACACAGCCTTCACGTAGATCAATAAACCTTTAGGGCTTATCGATGTACTTCTCTATTAGTCTTTCAGAACCTCCACGAAGGTCTGTGATTGTCGTTCACGTAACCCTAACAAGCGATCTCAACACTTACACACCTCTGTAACTGCTTTGTTGTATAGTTCTCCGAATTATCTTAAGTGTTCGCCAGATGCAATTTAGATTATCGTTGTGTAAATGTATATCTATACTTGCATTCATATAATAGAGGAAAACATATAGGTTCGCGCATCAATTTAGCATTAAAACATAAACCCAGTGCTTAACATAACATAATCACATGTAATTTATAGAAGTAAAATACACAGTAATTTCAGAATACTCTTCTTTACTGATAATCTAGATTTTTAGTACAGACTCTGACCGCCCTATGTACACAGTTGCAGGGCTTTGCGCACTCAGCTACAAACTTCTACCCTAGGCCTCTATGCACTCAGTTGCAGAGCCTTTTTCCTATGTTAAGACTCTCACTCTTAGCCCCTTTACAGACTCATCAGTGACTCCACTTCACTTAACCGAGCTTACTTAGACTCCTCTTAAGACCTCCTTTTTCTACAATCCCATGGTCTGCGGACCAAGGGTGGATCTCATCGAGCTGACACAACCTATCTAGAATAAGGGTGTAAAACCTTTTTGAGTCTTGATATCTTTGCACTCTGTGACCACAAAATGTGGAGACTTTACATTTCTTTATACAAAATTCGGGCCTTCTGCCCCAAAACTTGGGTTTTTAACCCCAAAATTGACCCAAAGGGATTGGTTCCCAATAGGATCCCAACAAAAACATGGTGACTCGCCCTCGAGTCACTCGGCTGATGTGAAGATCTTATTGCGAATACCTCCCAGCTCTACTTGAACTACTGCAACTTCGGTAGCACATTGGATTGCTGCCTGCGTCATCTCCTCAACTAGCTGCTCCGTCGCTGGCCCTATACTTTCTGACTATATCTTCTGCTGAGTCACTTGCAGATCAACAAACTTACCTTCGATGGTGGCAGTGAGCGCATAGGCTTCATCAAGCCAAGGTCCAATTCTTGCCTCGAGGATGCTCTCTTTGCACTGCAATGCATCCACCTGCTCCTTTAGTACCTTTGGCTCTTGCAGTTTGGCTAGCCTTTGTGTAAGGGAAATGGTGCGCACCGTGGCTTTGAATTCATCATATCACTGCTGCAGCTCCCGGGCCTTCATTTCCAACCTTTCCAAGGTGGGATCCTCCTGCAAATTGGTAACCACTTAGAGCGTTTGTTCGAAGAGTGCGGTACCTTCCATTACAATGTTGTTTACTTCTGCCATGAAGTCCTTCACAACTATCTCACACTGCTCTCTGACTTCTGGCGGAGTTGAAGGTTGGGCCTTCAACTGTAGTTCTGCGATCTTAAGGTTTAGGTCAAACTGAACCTTTTCCAACTCTGTTATGGGGTCACGCACTCCAGCAACGAGCTTTTGAATCCACACATCTATGGGCTCATCATCCAGAATGGCTAGCTCTGGGACAGACCTGCATGCCTCAACCAACACCTTGGTCATTCGCTCATTTTTGTTTGTGACAAATTTGATGAAGTTGATAGAAGAATCTCTTTGTACTGTCATTTGAGTGTTGTTGACTTTCTTCTCACTAATTACCTCTAACGTGCACTGTTCGCATGCCCGAAGTTCCACGATCATGCCATCCTACAAATTATGAAGTGCCTCATTGGGAAGCGCGACAAAATTGAGCCGAATTCCTTTGAGGGCACTGGTAGTGGGCCTGTCAGCTTCAATCTCTATAGTTAGCACTCCCTCCAGCAGTAGTGTTGCCCAGGGATCCAGGGTGCGCACCATCCTTGTTGCTTCCAATGTGTCGGGCGCCAAACTAGTTGACACCACACTACTTTGTCCCAAGCTAGTCTGGAACTGTGACATCTAGATCTGTAGCTCACATAGACCCATTTGAATGGCCCCCAAGGCCTACTTATGTTGTAACTCAAACTGTTGCAACAGTTCCGCAGTGGTATCTCTGACTATATCAATGATATCATTTAAATCACCTTCTGTTAAGGTGATCGGATCGAGAGAAGTCTTGTTGGCCTTAAAATTCTTGCGTGGCCCTACCTTTTTTGGATCTCTATTGTGCTTAACGTGGAACAGAGTGGTCTCTAGGTCTTCTCCTCCCTGGTCCAACTATTGTTCCTCCTCCTCTGTCTCTGGAGAAGGCGACTTTTCACTCCTATCAGAGCCACACTCCTCTTCTTCCTCCTATCCTCTCGTCTGCTTCGTAGTGGCACACTTGGCCTTGGCCTTATCCTCAACCTATTTTTTTCTTTTTGTGGCCAACTGCTCCATCTTCTGCTTGGCCTCCTCCTTTTTTCATTAGGTTGCGGTCTTGCTAGACCCAACTGTCAAGTCCGAGGCAGTGTGCCAATCTGTTGGCCAGCAATCGAGTACCACTGTAATTATGTCATCTGTGGCCAGGTATGGCCGGTCATACCATTTCTTCTCAGGGTCCTTGTGCACATGTATCAAAACCTGGTGGAAGTCAGCCTTGAATTCCACATACTCTCGCAGATTCTTGTACACTATTGGAAACAACTATGGTTTATGGTTGATGGCAATATGGATGCTCATCTCAATCAAGATACAAAAGATCTTGTTGTCCTTGACCCTTTGAGGGTCCTTCATAGCCCATAGTGAAGCAAACTTCACTGCCTCTAGTAGGTCAGGCGCGACCAGAAGCAACTGGTTATCCTCTGGTAACTCCCACGTGACCAGCACTATGGACAACAGTGGACAGGCGTAACGGAATGTTTTGTTGTGATCTTGCACCTTGATGAGCCCTAAAAATGCGAAATTATAAGGTCTCATTTAGCCTCCTAATTCGACTTAATCCACCATTCTCATTAGTTTATTGCATGTTTTTGATTATATTTATGCTAATAGAGTGAACTGGGTTAGTCATTATGCCAAAAAGTCTAATGTGTGCTTTATGCATATTTTTGGTCAATTTTGAGACAAAATCAAAGGTTTAAATGAGCACTTGGCAGCCAAATTCATGGAAGAACAAGGGAGAGGATTTTTAGGAAGGTGTCCCCTTCATTTATGATCCCTTACCTCGAATTATCCATAAAAAACTTAGAGCACAAGGGGCAGCCAAGCAAGTCAAGTAGGACTGCTGTTAACTGCAAGTTTTGGCAGCCGAGTCCCTAAAGTTTAGGAGGACTGTTGGGGTCCTCAATTTGTATAAATAAGAAGGCTTAGGGCCTCATTTCAGTTAGTTTAATTTTAGCCAATTTGTAGTCATTTTTTAGGCAGGAGTTAGTCAGATATTAGTTAGATTTTAGTTAGTAGGTTAGCTCTGCATTTCAACACATTTTTGAGCTTTTTCTTATAGACAATTTTGGGATGTAACTATTATTTTTTGATCAATAAAGATGAATCCAGCTTTGAAACAACTCTAATATTTCTTAGGAGGCTGTAGCTCTTGGGGTTGGGCCCAACCCAAGTCCCCAATACCTCCTTTGTGTACTTTTATGTGTCTTTGCTGCATTCTTAGAATAAAATCCGTTATTTAGGTTAAAATCTTGTTTTGTTACTTAGGTTGCTTTTGATGATTAAAATACATTTTCATGCTTTAGGTTGATTTGACAGTTTGAGTACAGAAAATATCTTCAGAAAAATCCATCAAGCAACCCTTGATCTCACCTCTCCCCCCTTGGGACCATGAGCTGAGACCAAGGCATACTTGCTGCCACAAAAACATTGTTTTGCTTTTCAATGCAATTGCAAGTGTTGGATTTTTAGATGGAAAAGCTGATACCGGTTATGCTTACATATTTATATCTATTATTTCTTAGGTTTCCATAATTTCCTTGCATGATTTACTGTTCACAACTTGCTGTTCATCATGATTCTGGTTTCTGTGTCAGACTAGGTCACAATAGATAGATCTATGATTTTTTTAGTCTTTCTTTGATTAGTTTTGAGAGATTGTGTGCAGATCACCTGTCCTCCATCCCTGCCTACCATTCCTCCATCATACGACCTACTCCAACCCCTAATCCAAGATTCCTTCCCTTAATTTGCACATTTTCCCACTTTGCCCTAATTTCTACATTCTTATGCATCATTGCTCCCTCCATCCTCGAACAAATCCAATCACCTTAATCGCTCCTTAGCCTCATTCACTAGGTCCTAGACCCCTTAACATCCTTATCCAACCTCCATTTCCACTTTCCCATCATTTTTCCACCATCAACCCTTCAAAATTCCCTTTCGGAACATCTTGTAGAAACATCCTGTAGAAGCTACAGAACATCTTGTAGAACCCCTGCAGACTTCCTGTAGAAGCTCACGAAGGCAGTTTCTTGAGATCCGATCACTTTGAAACTCTCTGGAAGGGTGCTAGGGACCCCTTAGGGCCTCTTCTCACCTTCCCAACCTCCTGCAAGCATTTCCTTTGCCAATCAACCTCTGCACAATCAAAAATAGTTAAAGCACATGCATAATAATTCTGACAACTTACTAAAAAATACAAAAAGATGTTTTTTCCAGATTTTATTGTAGAAGTATCTTAGTCACATGCATTTTAACTTTCTAAAAGTCAATGTCATCCATTTACACCGCTTTCATATTTTTTCTTGCACGAGTAGGGTTAGTCGGTAAAACTAGGGTTTGCTAGGGTTTGCATTTCCTTTCAGCTTTCAACTTCTTTCTGCAAGTAGACTAGCCTCTTTTGAGTTAGCTTTCATCCATCACAGTTAAAAGCTTCTTCTAAGAGCTCATAGAAGTTGGCTTAAGCTCTCATCGGACTTGTGCCAGCTGATCAAGTGACGGCCGCAGCAAGAGCTAGTACTTGTGCATATAGCACCGTCGCTTCCAAGTTTGTTATGAACTACCAAGTTGATAAAAGTAAAGAAGGGAGTCTTTGGAGTTGCAACATTATTGCTGCAATACTGGGGCCCGCCACACCTCTTTGCAATTTGCAAGGAATTCTTTGCAGAGGTAGCGTTCCTAGTTAAACTATACACCATCCGCACACTGGGGTACTACGGCTACTATTGGTGCCGACACTTCATCTGCCTGACACTTTCACATACTCTTTCCAACCAAGATTTGCATTGCGACTTTGACCATGAGGTCATCTATACTTGTGATGGCATAGCCACACAACGTCTTGGTGAGTTTGAATTTGTCCTTTATTTCTTCAGCGAGGTTGCGCTCACCTGGCTTTCCGCCAAACGCCATGGCCAGATTTTCTCCTGAGTACGACAGTTGAGTGATCCTATGGATCATAATGTTAGTGATGGGTATCGGCTCTTCTAGCCACATACACCCATCGTGCACCAAGCACAGCAGTTGCTTGATCACAACCATTTTTATGGGTGTGTAGTTATAATGCGATACCCACAACATATTTAGTAGACCCGCCTTATCCACCTCTTTTACTCACTTTCTTGGCTCCAGCGTGGTCACCCTAGAGTCTTTGTGGAAGACGTGATGCATGAGCTAGTTCGTTGCCAAATGGGGAAAGCATTCTACATCAGCCAAATCCCAGTTCTCCAATTTTAATAGGGGGATGCGCCCTAGGCGTGGTCCTTCAAAGACAATTTGGTCCGGAAGTAAGGGTGTGTGCAATGTGACCTTACTTTCATCAATATCCTTTCGAACCTTTGCCTTGCCTCTACGCAGAGGAATGTACTCGAGCAATTTAGAAATGGGGTCAAACCCCTCCACATCAATGTCCTCTGCCTCCTCCATATCAATATCACCCGTGCCCACATGGAGTTCTTCAACCTCAGCTTAAGGCTCTAGGTCAATCACCTTACCCTTTTCTTGTGCAGTTGGCTTTCCTATCTGTGGGTGCTTTCTGGGTGATGCATGCACCAGATGTTGCACTTTTTGCTTATCCTTCTTTGATTTTGGACCCTCCTGGGTCGGCTTAGGCCTCGGCCTTGGTCTCCTAGGGGATTTATGGAATTCTTCTGGTACTTCTACACTTCCAACCTCTAGGGAAGCTCCCTCAGCTGCCATTACGACCTCTGGGGTAGTTCCTTCGGCTGCCATTGCTTCTCCTACACTCAGGGTTTCTGTGGGTGCCGAAATTATGCTAGACAACAACACCTACGTCTCTGTGGGAAACTTCTTAAAGATGGAATTCATTATCAGGGCTTCAAAGAGGTCAGGGTTCATACATTCCTGAGAGCTTAATACCTCAATTCTCAAAATGCCAAGTGTTTTTTGCTGGGTAGCCACCTGTAATATATAGGCATTTTCAAATTCAAATCTGATCATTTCCCCCATAACCCATTCATAAATGCTAGATTGGCGACATATTTTCACAGATCTTGTCCTTAAATTTTGACTTAAATGCCACCCCCACTCCATTTGGCCGTTTTCCAACTGTCATGTCATGAACAGTGACCATATGACTTTTTGGTTGCCATGTGTTGTCCCTCCTTGGATAGCGTAGCTCCTTGTGTGTATCTACTGATACTGTGACATTCCTTCATTCCGTATAGTTCCCTAATCATGCAGTTCCCCAACCCAAGTAGTGTATTTTATAGTCCTGTGCCTCCTTTCAGCTGCCTGGAGTGATAAGATTGTGCTTCCATCATGTAGTCATCTAGTTGGATCATCGGTGTATCGCTTCAATCGACTTCCATTCAACAGTCTGGGGAATGGTTCTCCATTCAATTTTACCAACTGAACTGCTCCACCATCGGTAATCTCCTTGATGATGTAGGGCCCTAGCCAATGCATCCTAAATTTCCCTGGAAATTTATCAAACTTGCTGTCATATAATAAAACCAGATCATTTACCTTTAAGGGGTGCAATTTGAAGTGCTGATCGTGCCATACCTTTTTGCACTCCTTTTGAACCTATTGATGGAATCCAACTAGAAATCTATCTTCTTCAAGCTCTATGAGCTACATGAGCCTCTCCTCCAGGGCTCTATGATCCGCCATTCCTATGAATGCCGCTATGTGCAAACTAGGTACAATGTACTCCATTAACATCACAAGTTCTATGCAAGTCATTCTATAAGCACATAGCACCGTGGGCATGTGAACGTCCAAGTTTTTTCTTTGAGCATTGAAACCTTCGTGAGCGTGCTCTCCAATATTTTATTAAATGCCTCCACCATCCCATTGGCCTGCAGATGATAGGGCATGCTCTTCTGATGGTACACCTGAAACTCCTCCGTCATCGCACTGATTGTCTCATTGAGAAAGTGTGTACTGTGATCACTCATTAGAATTTTTGGACAACCAAAACTTGTCAGTACGCACTCAAAGATAAATTTTGTGGCTGTTGCGCTCATAGAATCTTTCACAGGCTATGCCTCCACCCATCTGGTTAAATATTCAGTCGTGGTGATGATGTACCGTGCACCTGTCTTCTTTCCTGGTGGCTGAATTGGTCCTACAAATTCAATCACCCACTTCTCAAAGGGCTGTAGTGATACCTACAAATTTAGTGGAAGCTCATCCTTGCGCGAGGGCCTACCCATCCTTTGGCCACCATAACCCAGTGCGTAGGATCTTCTGCGCTGTTGCTTTTCCTGGCTAATGACCTCCCGTGGCTCGGTCATGAGCCTCAATAAGGATGCTATTTCGTTCAGAATCTAGCACATATCTTCACAATATTTCATCTGACGCCATTTTGTACAAGTGCCCTGCAATGACAGAAAAGTATGCCACGCACACCACCAGTTCCTTCTTCTATTGGTTTGTATATACTTCTAGAGCCGTGCCCGTCATTAGGAAGTGTATAATATCTTCAAAGTGACTATCCCCAATTCATATTTCAAAGTGCCTCATGTCAGGTATCCCTTCCTCCAAATTAGTAGGTTCCTCTCCCGTTTCGATGAGCGATAGATGATCCAGTCTAGCATTCGAATGTCCTGGTTTCACAATACCTTCAAAATCATACTCTTGGAACAACAACAACCACCTACATATCTTTCCCCCCAACATAGGCTTGTTGACCAGGTATTTAAACATAGAATGGTCTGTATACATCTTAAAGCATCCACCCAAAAAATAGCGCATGAACTCCTGGAGCGCGTACACCATAGCTAAGCCTTTGCACTCTTTTGTGGAGTAATTTTTCTCCACTTTGGACAACTTCCTACTTGAAAACACTATAGGATGATCCAAGTCCCCTTCACCGGTATGTGTCAGTATTGCTCCTAGCATAATACATGACTCGTCCACATGCACATGAAATTCCTTCTTCCAATATGGGAAGACTAGGATCGGCGTGGTGACCATCTTCTCCTTCAACACATCTAAGCTCTTCTGGCATTCTTCATTCCAATAGAACGTAACATCCTTTTTTAATAATTTCTCCATCGACGTGGTAATCTGGGCATAACTCTTGATGAATTTCCTATAGTATCTCGTATGCCCCAGTGTTAAGCACAGCTGTTTCACACTCCTTGGCACCTCCAAGTTGATTATGACTGCGATCTTAGCTGGGTCTACCATCAAGCCTTGTCTACATACCACATGGTTCAGCAAGATCCCAAAAGGGACGTAAAACAAACATTTCTTCAGCTTGAGCGTGATTTGGTATCTCCAGCATGTATCTAGCATCAAGCGTAGACTTGCCACATGGCGCTTCACCAGTCCAAACATTGTCCAACCATAGAAGTATACTTCCATAAATTTATAAATAAAATCCTTGAACGATGAGATGACTACACACAAAAATCTCATTGACGCGTTCTTCTGCCCAAAAGGCATCACCATATACTGGAAGCATCCCCATTTGGTCGTGAAGGTTGTCTTACTTCTATCCTCCGGTGCGATCTTGATTTGATGGTACCCAGAGAACCCATTAGTGAATGAATACGCTTCTTGGCCACCAAAATTATCCACTAACTCATCGGTAAATAGGGTTGGGAAGGGATCATGCACATAGGCATCATTCAACTTCTTGAGGTCTATGCATATCCTTATTTCTTCCTTCTGCTTCTTTTTCTGAACCACTATTGGGCTTACCCAATCAGATTCTTCCACTGGTTCAATAATATCCACCGCGAGCATCTTATCTAACTTAATGCGGACCCTTTCCTTATACTTCAGGTTGAGGCTTTATGGCCTTTGTTTCACAGGTTTCATGTCTGGATTTAGGGTGATCTTCATGACACCCAGGTCTCCTATTATCCCTTTCGAATCAGAAAACTATGTGGGGAATAAGTCCTGATATTCGCGGAGCAGTTCGGTGACCTTATCTACTATCGCGTCATCCCAATAATCCCCAATATTTGCAAACTTTGGTTCTACCTCCGTGCCTATGTTCACCTGCCTGGTCTTTAGTAGCTTAGTTATGTCTGGGTTCTCTAGCTGTGTTCCTTCAACTCCGTGGTGACCTTCAGTCTCCAGGATATTAATCTTCCTCGAGTCTTCATCTTTTTCTTCCGCTGTTACATTGTAACACTCCAACACATGGCTTAGCTGGGTAGTCCAATCAGGTTGAATCAGGTCTAGAGGATCTTGCGGTATCTGAAAGATGGTTGTCTTGACCTCCTGCAATGCTTCATCGATGGATTCAAATCCATCCTCAAAACTGAACGTCATCAGAAATCCTTGGTGTAAAACATCCCATTCTTGAGTTCCATGACAAATTTCTATCTCCAAGTACCAGTTCATTGGTATAACCTCCAAGGTATGACAAAACAGATGTATCCACTCCAGCTGAGGCTTCGCTCCATATGCTTCAGTCCATTTGGCCAAATGATCATGCGGATCATTCCTCTCGTCATACTTTTTTGTTAGTCGTACCTTTGGATGGCCAAAGCATATCCTCATCATCCTTCTATAGTCACACCAATCCTCGAAACTGTCCTTGTGCATACCCCACCATCTTGCAGGTGTAGCACGCAGTGCCCAATCTAATACCTAGAAGCGATGCTTCTTTGGTACTTCCCTTTCAAATGCATCCAAAAAGCTATCAACGTCAGTTAAGCTATCCCAGTGAGGCATAGTTCTTACCTCTGATGATACACAGCGCAATGACTTGGTCATCATATTACATTGTAGCGTAGATACTTCATGTAGTCGGTTCTTCTAGTGCTCTAGTTCTTCGTCATAATTTGATGTGCAGGAGCTCTCACGGTCCCATGAAATACATCCATCTGCTTTTGGATTCACCCAATCCTAGTCTCACACCGTTATCTTATAAATCTGGTCCAAATCATCATCACTTTCATAATCGCAGACCGGTTCTGTATAGCACGGTCCTTCTGCAGGATCCAGTGGCACCACTACGCAAAGTGATTTCTTCTCAAGTATCATCTTTCACTTCTTCAGGTTGATTACCCCATTCATGTCAGTGGCCCAATCGATCCCAAGGTGTGTGGGGTAGGGATTGCTATCATCCACAATATCTATTACTTCAAAATCCACTAGTGGAATCGTGCCTTTGATGTTAACTATTACCCCCTGCAACCTCCTCATTGGGATGATTTTCTGTTGATTCGCCATCCTTAACTGGATAAGAGACCACTTAGTTCAGGTCTCCCCATTCTTTCCCATGTTTGTGTCGGCAAAACATTCACATCGGACCCCAGATCCAAGATAACTTGGTCCATTTTGTATTCCCCTATCTGTGTAGTGAGTCTCATCTCACGTCCAGTCCTTGCCTTATGCTTACCAATCGTTTTAACTATGCGTGGTTCACTAGTAGCGTTGTCCTTACCATCACACCGATTAATCAGTTCCTGCAGTCCCTTCACAACATTACTATCGCGGTGCAGTTTCATGCAGGTCTCCAAGAACGTGGTAATCATGGATGGGTCCATTTCTTCAACCGATTTCTCCTAATTTCCCGAGGTAGAGGCCTCAACAAAACTTTTGTTCACTTCCATAAATGTTTCTTTAGCACGTTCCAGATCAAACCCAATGTCCTTTTCTGGTGCTTTGCGGACCCATTTGCCCTATATAGGCTTCTTTCCCTTATCCTCACCAGTCATCGTGCCACTTCATAGCATAATGTTTACCTTAGGGTCTTCCTCGTGAGGCTCAACCCTCATCATCTATAGGTTCTGAGTCGGTTGTGGAGGCTGCACCCCTTTTTCGTGAATCTTAGCTAACAATATAGGGCAATCCTCAGTCACATGGTCAAACTGAGTACAATAATGACAAGACAATCACATCAGGTTCGGGAAGTCTCTCATGTAGTGTCCTAGTCATCCACAACTATAACAAATAAGCTACCATTGACCTCTACCAGGTCCTCCTCCACCTCGGCCTCGGACGTGCCCCTGATACTCTCCTCGCACTCCTCTAGTGCCTTGGTCCGAAGGCCACATTTCTTCCTACAACTTGTATGCAGGTGTCTTATCCATCACTAATTCATAACTACGACAATTGCACTCATCATGAACTACTGATTGATAGAAATTACAGAAGATTTGTTGTGGCATCTGTACGAATTTATGCAACAAATGGAAATTTTCAGTCGCATGTTTCCCAGCTACTTGGCATATAGTACACCATAGCGTGGGCCCTATACTTGGACTTGTTGCAATCTTCGACCTTAGAGACATTGGTTCCCTTGCTGCAACATAATTCATAAAGACTGGACAATGATCCTTGTCATGCCCCTGACCTTTGCATTTCAGGCACCAAAATTCTTTGCGCACCTCTAGCCGAGCTGTTCTATCTTTCTTCAGGCTTTGCATTTCGAGGCAAAGGTTCTGTAGCTGCACGTGAATCTACTGAACCCCTAGATTAACATTTGCATTGGTGTCTCGTGTAGTCTCATTGCGATTTCCAGAGCTTCTACAAGGGTCGTAATCTTCTGTTGTTAAAGCACAACCCTTAGGTGGGGTAAGAGGGAAGCTGCAAACCATTTGTGGTGCTGCCCATCAGTTAGGTTCATGTTGGCTTCACGGATTGTACACTTCAATATTTGATCCAAATCCCAGGGTGTCTCCACAGGCTTCATCATGATCTCCTTGAATCCCACAATGGATTGCGCTTGAGACTTAGGTCTACTGAATTCCCTATTCAGTGAAGTATGGATATTTTCCAATTTGGATGTCGGTTTGTTAGTATTAAACTTAATGTACGACGTTAGTGTGCAGTCCTGAAAAGTACTAACCAAATTTACTTTCTTCATTGATCGTCTATGATACCCTGAGCTTCCCATACAACCTCACGATGAACCAAAACAGGTCCGGATCTTCATTTCATATGCCCTTAAATACAAGTAGCTTTACGGAGTTTGCCATGTTGAACAGTGGTGGAAGTGGCATCAGTGTGGGTGATGGGGTAAGCGGTGGAGGTGAGGATGGAGGTGGTGTGGATGAATGGGATGAGGATGGGGGTGGTGTAGGTATTTGTGGGAACCCTTGTCTTATCAACTGAATGGCACTCAACGGAGAAGCCTGTGCTGCTCCTTCATCGTCACTCAGAGGAGGCTCAATCAGAGGGCTATACTCAGGGCCTTTTCTTCCTCCGTACCTGAAAGACCTTCCACTTTGCATAGATCCAAACATCAAGGTCACTACATGACCCACTTTTCACACAAGAGCATCTTAATCCAAGTATTAATGATTTCAAATACTTTCCTCGCGCCCCTTTGAAGAAGCGGTGCTCTGCTTTACTACAGCTGACCGAAGTATCAACTGCAAACTTTGTCATGAACCATCCTATGATATGGTTGAGCCAATGATTGAAAATGCGCATGATCTTATCCTCAAAGGCTTCCAATTTTTGCACTAATGCCGGGTCTAGACAATCGGATCGTCAAGCCTCCACCTTCCCTGGCCGTCTGCCAACTTCGTAATCCACTAGTATAGTTCAACCGGGAAGGAATAGAAGAAGATTTCGTGTATCTCTATGTATAGATATCTATCCAAACACTGTTCTTTCATAAATCGTGGATTCCTATTTTCTTGCGCTGCAAATTCCTGTATCTTTCTATCCAACGTGTCTTCGATCTCGTTCTTAGTTAAATTCTAGTGATGCGACATCACACATCTTGTTATGAAGATCCCGAACTTAGAAAATAAACTATTTGTTGGCTTGATGGGCCCTGACTCAGGTTCAATGTTAGTCAGCTAAACAAATCCCTACACTATTGGCCCTTTTGGCATAAATCGTGGGGCGCAGACTGAAGTCTCACTAGAAGCAGTATGGGGGGATGCAGGAAGTAAGTTTCCACAACCTGAGATGGTTGTGATGTCGGTTTTATACCTTAATGCTTCCTTCACACAAATCGATAAGCTTTTAGGGTTTATCTATGTACTTCTCTATTAGTCTTTTAGAACCTCTGCGAAGGTTTGCAATTGTCCTTTGCATAACCCTAACAAGTGATCTTGGAACTTACGCGCCTTTGTAACTACTTTGTTGTATAGTTCTATAAATTATCGTAAGTGTTCGCCAGATCTATCATGCAATTTAGATTATTGTTGCATAAACATATATCTCTACTTGTGTTCATATAATAGAGGAAAACATATAGGTTTGCGCATCAATTTAGCATTAAAACAAAAACCCAGTTCTTAACATAACATAATTGCATGCAATTGACAGAAGTAAAATACACAGTAATTTCAGAATACTCTTCTTTATTTATAATCTAGATTTTCAGTACAGAATCTGACTTCCCTACGCGCACAGCTACAGGGGTCCACGCACTCAGTTGCAGAGTTCTACCCTAGGCCTCTGCGCACCCAACTAGAGAGCCTTCTTCCTATGCTAAGACTCTTGCTCTTAGCCCCTTTACAGACTCATCAATGACTCCAATTCACTTAGCCAAACTTACTTAAACTCCTCTTAAAACCTCTTTTTTTTATAGAATCCCATGGTCCGCGGACCAATGGTGGATCTCATCGAGCCGACACAACCTATCTAGACTAAGGGTGGAAAACCTTTTTGACTCTTGATATCTTCGTGCTTTGCGACCACAAAATGTAGAGACTTTACATTTCTTTATACAAAATTCAAGCCTTCTGCCCCAAACTTGGGTTTTTAACCCCAAAATTTACCCTAGGGGACCCGTTCCCAATAGTATGTGTAGTCAATATGGTCATGCATTGATGACTGGACTCTAACTAGAATGATGTTTATGTGTTGATGCACTTATTTGTATATTTCTATATGTTTTTATGATTATGTTATCCATGTATCACGCTAATTCGGAGGATCTCTCAGATGAGGTAGCCTCCCCAAATTATACTAAGGTACATTGGTTTGTTATGATTTGGTTTGTCTAACATATGATGCCTTGTAGGAAAAGGGTAAAAATGTATAACAAGATGGTAGCCTATAAGGACTCTCCCTATGAATTAGATGAGTAGCGCAATGGACACTCTTCTGATTTGGAAGACACATTGAGAAGCTTGAAGGAAGAAATAAGGATTTGTAAGGCAGAAAATGACATTATCATATAGGCACAAGAGAAACAAGAAAAGTTTAATGCAATACTCCTTCAGAGTTTGTCATAGTTAAAGCAACAAGGGCCACTTTGGATAAGCCATGGACATGAGGAAAAAACTAATGGAGCATATGGTAGTAGGTCTCCTGGTAGACATAGGTTAGATAGAGCTAAAACAGTGAGAAATGGCAAGTTGTTGGACACTTCGGATTGGAGGGGTGATGAGTACATGTACTATTCTAGTTCAAGTTCTGACAGGCATCATGATCGTCATCGTTATCATCCTTATAGGAGGAGTAACTAGGGATATTTTCCAGATTAATTTAGCCACCTACTTTTGATGGTGATGTGAAGCAGGTGGAAGATGCATAAGCTTGGATACTTGGGATGAACTAATTCTTTGAGTTGCATGAGTACATAGATAACATGAAGGCCAAAATCGATATCTTTAGCTTGAAAGGTAAAGCATACATTTTTTGGGAAGACATGAAGTGGGTCAGAGACATCATGATGGATGACTTGAATTGGCTTGAGTCCAAGAGGCCTTTCAGGAAGAAATACTTGTCAGAAAGGTACTACGACAGCCAGGACAAATAATTCTATAGCTAAAGATGGGGTCAATGATGGATGAAGAGTACATGACCAAGTTTCTAGAGCTACTGAGGTATGTACCATATATTACAGATGAGAAGGCTAAAGTTCAGAGATTTTTCAGTGGTTTTCCATTAGCATTTAGAGATCAAATTGAGTATGATGACACCTGGTCACTTGTGGAATTCATTGGGGAACTGAAGCATTGATTCGAATAGTCAAAGCGTAAGAATGAATCTTAGCAAGGATCGAAAGGGAAAGAGAAAGGTAAAGGTAAATGGCAGCCTAAGAGAGAAAGGTCTTAAAATGCAAGGGAGAAAGAAAATATGGAACCATAAAATAATTTTAATGTAGCTAAACAAGGACATAGGTCACAACAACAACATAGAGGTGAGGGCATCAGTCGGTTGGAGTTTTGGAAATGTCGTGAGGAATGTTGGAAATAATACTAAGAGGGGGGGTGAATCAGTATTATCAGATCAAGAATTTTTCATTTCCAAAACAGATTTATAAATGCTACTTCTGTGAAATGAACTAGCTTGTACACGCTACTGTGATTAATCAAACTAGCGTATACCCAAATAACTTGTGATTTAGATAATTTATCATCTGTTTATCTTTAACAAGTGCATCAGTAACTTATTAAACAATGTAGTAAAAACATAATAAACCATCACACATAAGAAACACACATGAACACCAAGACTTAAGGTGGAAACCCAATGTGGGTGAAAACCAACTGCTGCTGTCATCTCTGCCTTCTTTTAATAATAAGAAAATTTGTTTACAATCTTGTACTGGTTCAGAATTATACCAGTACGCAAGAAACCACGTGCAGAAGACTACAACCTTCTCACATTTTCCATCTTCTACTGGAAGGGAGCTACAACCCCCTAGCTCTTGTACTAGCCAATGTGTTTACTAGTACATAGGTGTCGGCCTACAGAAGGCTATGACTTTCTCTCTTCCTCTAGGGACCATGTTTCATAAATTTTCAGACTGGATGCTCCTGATACACATCAATGTTAAAAAATTATATATTACAGAGCAATGGAACACATAAAAAATACTACAGAAATATAAATACATAAAACACATAAAACAAGAGAGACATAGATATATGTGGTTCACCTAATTTGGGCTACATCCATAGAGAAACAACTGGTCCTTCCTTTTATATTATCAAGCAAATTGAAGAGATACAACCTACAACAGATCCACTATAATACCCTCTTCACTCTCACACAATCTCCTCTCTCTTTCTCACTCAAAATATAGATCAATACAATTCCCTCATATATAGAGAGGGGTTTCCTTCTAGGGAAAAAAACCCTAAATTAAACATAACTTCTACTTTCAGATCTCTGCCTAATGAATAGCCTAGATTGACTAAGAAATTACAACATTTTACAAGGCAATTTTACATCTATTTTTAGCTTCAGAGGTGCTGCATCCGATCCCCCACTAGGGGGGGCGGGGCTCCTAAAGATCACTGCCTCCCACCCTGGACCCCCCTTGCAGCACAAATATTATGGGTGGCGTTGCTGCCACATTACAAACTAGGGTCCAATATGGTGACACCGTTGAATAAAGAAGATAATTGGACTCCACTCCCAACAATCTCCCACTTGGAGACTGATTATAGCAACTCCATCGCTGCTTCATTTGTTGGACAATGGCTCCACTTTGGACCTGGCTATTTCTCATCTTCTTCATCGTACTTGAAGACCAATTGAAATTGAGAAGAATCTCAATTTCTCCCTAGTTACAAATTTTGCTAACATATCTGAAGGATTATGGCTAGTGTGTTTCTTTTCCAGCTTCAACTGTCCATATTCCAACACTGACCGTATGAAATTGTACTTGAGATGTATATGTTTAGTCTCAAAATGAAATGCAGAGTTATTTGCAAGATGTATGGCACTCTGGATGTCACTGTATAACCTACCCAACTCTTGCTTTTTAACTAATTCATCCAGAAACCTTTGTAACCAAATCATTTCTTTCCTAGCCTCTGTAGTAGCAACATACTCTGCTTCCATTGTTGAGAGTGCAGCAACAATTTACATTTTTGAAGCCCAACTAACAGTTGTTCCACCTACAATAAACATATACCTTGTTGTGCTCCTCCTGTTATCTCTATCACTCACCATATTTGCATCAACATATCCCTGTAGAGCAATGTTTGAACCACCAAAGCATAATGCTTGATTTGTTGTACCTCTCAAATACCTGAGAATCCACTTCACCACCATCCAATGTTCTTTTCTTGGATTGTTCATGTACCTACTTACAACTCCCACTACCTGTGCAATATTAGGCCTTGTTCAGACCATTGCATACATTAAGCTTCCAACTGTTGATGCATATGGAACTTTAGATATATAAGTCATTTATTCCTGAGTCTTGGGACACACCTCCTTACTTAGTCTAAAATGGCTAGCGAAAGGTATACTAACTAGTTTTTCATTTTGCATATTAAATCTTTTCAACACCTTTTCTATGTACTCACTCTGAGACAATGTTAATTTTCAATTCTTCCTCTCTCTAGTTATTCTCATACCAAGGATTTGTTTTGCAACACCCAAATCCTTCATTTCAAACGATTTTGCCAATTTTCTTTTGAACACATTTATTTCCTGCATGTTAGAACCTGCAACAAGCATGTCATATACATACAATAACAATATAATATAGTTTCCATCATTTTGCCTTCTGAGATAAACACAATTATTAGAGTAACATCTAGTATAACCTTGTTCAGACATAAACCTGTCAAATTTTAGATACCACTACCTTGGAGCCTATTTTAATCCATACAAGCTCTTCTTCAACCTGCACACTAGTTTCTCCTTCCCTTTTACCTCATTTCCTTGTGGTTGCTGCATATATATATCTCTTCCTCCAAATCCCCATGGAGAAATGCTGCCTTTACATCTAGCTGCTCAAGATGCAAATCTTTAGCTGCTACTAGACTTAAAATAGTTCTGATTGAAGTCATTTTAACAAAAAGAGAAAATATCTCATCAAAATATATACGCTTTTTCTTTGCAAACCCCTTCACCACAAGTCTAAATTTATACCTTTTTCTACCTCCATCTTCTTCCTTCAACCTGTAAACCCATTTATTCTTCAATTTTGTTTTACTTGCAGGCAACCTGACTAAGTCCTAAGTCTGGTTATGTGCTAAGGAGTCCATCTCTTCTTTCATGGCTTGCTCCCACTTCTTCTTGGTTTCTACCCACACTGCTTCTTCATAACATTTTGGTTCACTAGAATCAGTCAACAATACATAATATAATGAAGGAGAGTATTGTTCAGGGGGTCTAATTATCCTGGTAGATCTTCTAACACCACTTTTAGGTGTTTCAGGTGCATTTGTTGTTGTTGTTCTGGTTGTTGATCATTATGATTTTCAGGCACCATCACTTTTTTTGTGATCTTATCAAGCACTATGTATTCTCTGTTTTCTTTTTCCTATTTCTTTTCCTATAGCCGATCCTTATACAAAACCTCTTCATTGAATATGACATCTCAGCTTCTAATGATTTTATGTTTTTCATAATCATAAAAGCGATAACCAAAATCATTAACACCATATCCAATAAAGGTACATTTCGTTGATTTTTCCTCAAGCTTTGTTCTATTTTCTTTATTAATGTGGACAAAGGCTTCACAACCAAAAGTATTTAAAAATGAGTAGTTTACCTTTTTACATGTCCATGCCTCCTCTGGAATACCACCATCCAAGGAACTTGAAGGCCCTCTGTTTACTAGATAAACAACCGTATCTATAGCATCTGACCAAAATTGTAAAGGTAATCCTGC
Source organism: Pinus taeda (assembly GCA_000404065.3). Lineage (NCBI taxonomy): Eukaryota > Viridiplantae > Streptophyta > Pinopsida > Pinales > Pinaceae > Pinus > Pinus taeda. Next base: position 26,367 of record APFE031124341.1, on the reverse strand, counting down.
ATGCAATCTCATGCACCTTGCACGCTGTATGATTGTCATGTTCATCCTTTCTGACACACCATTTTCTTGTGGTGTTCCTGGAACTATCTTCTATCTGCAAATTCCATTCTCTAAATAGTACCTATCAAACTCTTTGCTGCAATATTCACCTCCATTGTCTAATCTGAGACTCTTCAACCTTTTTCCTGTCTCATTTTCAACAAAATCTTTCCAATTCTTGAAAGTATCAAATACATCGGATTTATTTCGAATACAATAAATACAGGTTTTTTTCTGGTTGCATCATCAATAATAGTAACATAATAATGAGAGCCATCGAGAGACGATACTTGAGCAGGTCCCCATACATTTGTATACACAAGCTCTAATTTTTCGCTCTTCTTTTCTTTCCCAACTATGAGGAATCTGATTCTCTTCTATTTTCCATACACATAATTCTCACAGAATTTTAAATCAACATGCTTCAAACCTGACAACAAATTTCTTGAGTGAATAATTTGCATCCCCTTCTCACTCATGTGCCCAAGCTTATGATGCCACAATGTCGTATCTTCTCTTGTAGAGGTTAAAGTATTAATAGAATTAGAAATACCATTGCATAAATACAATGTACCAACCTTTTCTGCTTTTGCTATTACCAGGGCTCCTTTAGTGACCTTCCATGTTTTATCTATAAGAGTAGTTACACAACCTTCGCCTCCCAACTTCCTTGTTGAAATTAGATTTTTCTTCAGATCTGGAACATGCCTTACCTCCTTCAATAGCCATTGATTTCCATTCTACTGTTCTATGAAAACTGTACCCATTCAAATGATTTTACAGGGTTTATCATCACCCAATCGAACCAGTCCAAAATATCCTTGAACATAATCATGAAAGTGTTTCCTATCAGGTATGGCATGGAACGAGGCCCCTGAATCTATCACCCAGGCATCAATAATATTTTCTAATGAAAGAATCAAAGCATATTGCAACACATCACCTCTCACATTCAATTCATGATTGTTTTCTTGCTGCGTGTCTCCTTCTTTTCCCTTCCGAGACTTGCAGTCTTTCTTCAAGTGTCCTTTATTCCCGCATTTCCAGCAAACTATCCCTGATTTGGACTTAGATCTTCCTTTCCTTGACTTACTGTGACATCATGGGCTCTTTCCTCTTTCAAATTTTCTTCCCCTAGTCTCGACAGTCAAAGCATTACCTGATGTCTCATCAGAGCTTTTCTGTTGCATTTCCTTGCCAAGGATTGCACTGACATCATCATCAAACTTTAAAGTACTAGATCCAGAGATAGAGTTACTAATGGCCATAAGTAAACCATTCCAACTTTTTGGCAATGAGCATAGAAATAATAGAGCCCTAACTTCATCATCAAAATTTACCCCTACATAACTTAACTAACTTGTAACTGTATTAAATTAATTTAAATGATCAACAACAGATCCACCTTTTCACATCTTCATATTAAATAAATGCTTCAAAAGAAATACCTTATTTGAGGTTGAAGGTTTTTCATATAATTTGGAAAATGCCGACATTAAACCCTCTGTTGTTGTTTCCTTTGAAATATTAAAGGCTACCAACATCGCTAGGCAGAGTCGTATTGTTCCAAGTGCCTTTCTGTCGAGAATATCCGATTTTGTATCTGTCATACTTGTCGGCTTCTTTGTCTTTCCACTCAATGGTTGGTACAGATATTTCTGGTACAAATAATCTTCCATATGCATCTTCCATTGCTGGTAGTTTTAATCGTTAAATTTTTCGATCCTAAACCTACCATCTTTCGCCATTTCTCCCACTCGAACCAGGAACCCTTCTCTCCTGTGAGTTTATCAGCCAAATATACCTTCAACTCTGATACCGGTTGTTAAAAAAATATATATTATAGAGCAATGAAACACATAAAAAATACTACAGAAATATAAATGCATAAAACACATAAAAAAATAGAGACACAGATATACGTGGTTCACCCAATTTGGGCTATGTCCATGGAGAAATAGCTAGTCCTTCCTTTTATATTATCCAACAAACTGAAGAGATACAACCTACAATAGATCCGTTGTATTACCTTCTTCACTCTCACACAATCTCCTCTCTCTTTCTCACTTAGAATACAAATCTATATAGATGCAATACAATTCCCTCATATATAGAGAGGGGTTTCCCTCTAGGGAAAAAAACCCAAAATTAAACATAACTTATATCGTTAGATTTCCACCTAATGAACAACCCAGATTGACTACAAAATTACAAACTGGGTGTTAGGGTCCCACCCTAACCCCCTTATTCATGTCATGGGATCACGTCATAGTCAAGAGTCAATAAAGCCCATATTAATATTTTTAAGTGGTTAACCTGCAATTAATGAAAGGACCACAGTTAGTTGCAAATGGGCGGTAGTATTAAATAAAGGGTAAATGGGCAGTAGTATTAGATAGATGGTATTAATAAAACCCACGGTATTGACCCGTGGTATTGCAAGTATGAGTCATATATAAAGGATAGAGACTCCCTGCGAGGAGTATCGTGTCTTGTTTTATAATCGAGCTCTGCTCTATTGGAGGTTGCCCCCTCGAAGAGCCCTGTGAACATTTCTCTCTGAGTAATAAAATCATTGCTATTCTATGTTCTGGGTATATTTTCTTCGCATATTCTGTGTTCTGGGTATTTTTCTCGCATATTCTCGGTTCGGTATTGCTTTGCAGGTTAAGAAGCATAACACTGGGGTCCAATGCGGTGATACCACTGAATAAAGAAGATAATTAGGCTCCACACCCAACAATAAATACACATGAAGGTCTCATTTCATCAAATTTTCATATTGCACCCATCAGAAACTTTGAAACTCAAACTACATAAACCAACAATAAGTTAATCTGAATAATTAGATCATTATCACCAAAACATTGTGTTGAACCTAGAAACCTGCATCGTCATTCAGAACTAGTTGCAACCTCAAAAATCATGCATAAGAATATATATGTTACTTTACTGAACCCAACCTGCGTGTATACGCTACTTCCTTTAATCAAACTTCTGTATACCTTCAAAACTACTGAAACATAAAACTTTTGAGTCAAGTGTGTACCAACCAGCAATATACTGAACATCTACTGTCAATTTACAGAGCCTTACACAGACAGTAGAAAAGATCACCCTTCTCACTTATACAATCAATCAATCATTTATCAAACTCCTTATGCATTCGGTTTTACATTAAAACCTAAGAATACCTCATTGACAGACAATAGTAAAAGAATAGTACTGATTAAAATAAACCAGTCATCTCTGAACAACATACTTTTCTTTTGCATACGCTACTTGGAAGAGCCGAACCAGCATGTATACACAACTTCACCAAAGCAAACCAACATATAGATCTACAAATATTAACTCATAACTTCACTTCTATTCTGGACGTTAGACAAACCCAGATCATGACATTCAAAGAATAAAACAGGTGTACACAATTAGATCTGGCCCAAGCAATATCAGATCATTCAATGATAAGTCATTTTAGGTCTCATGATTCTGATCCAACATTGAATTCAAGGTGCATAAAATATTTTAGATCAAATCACCAACACAACCCCTACAACATAAAATATACTTCAGATAGAAGTATTCCTTAGAAACCCTTTTCACTTGCACAACCTAGCCTTATTATCTTCTCCTCCTTTTATAGTTTTAGGGCTTTCTCAATACCTCGGACCAAAACCACTTAGGACCTATGGTATTCTTGGGTGGGATCAAATAGTCATTACTCCACTCAATATTGTGGGATAATACCATGGTATTGACCCCTGGTATTCTCTACTCTTGAAATTCCTTGATTTTCCAAGCTATATGCGCTTTTCCTCTTGCGGGAGTGCGTGTATACGTATACACACTTTTTCTTCTGTGGACCTGCATTTATACATTGTTTTGACTAAGTGGACCCGTGTATACATCTTAAACTGCTTTTCACCATCTTTTACCTTCAACTTCTTCATTTTCATTAGTAGACTTTAGCTCCATCTTCTTGTTCTTCTATACCAATGCCCTGTTGCATCTGAATGGTCTGTTACACTATGGGTTGCATTTCATCAAACCTGAACTGACCTTTGAGTGAGTTGTCATTAAGGACAACACTTGTATCATAATGCCAACAATATCCCCCTTTGTACTTGATGGAAACCATGATGGTGTTGATTATTGCAAGCTATAGAAACTATTACAGATAACAAGCAACACGAAAATACTCTCCCCCTTTGACATCAAGGGAAAACGGTGGATCAAGTTATTCTCCCCCTGAGTACAAGCCGAGTCTGTAGTGATATGTTTCAAAAGAATAACATGACTCTTTAAATCAACTAAGTGAGTATCACCTCCCTATGACCAAAGACTCATACATACATAAATCACCCAACCAAGTGGGGATACACCATATTTGACTCATCCACCCAACCAAGTGGGGATATGCCAATTGTTTATTCTTGACAGAAATACAAAAATTATTACATCATCCATCCCATGCAAAGTGGGGATATAAATTACATCATATGTCCAAGAGGACTCATTGAAATATAGACCATGACAGAAGAAGTCATATCACACCCGAGATCTTTACATGACTTATGCAACAAATGATATTAGTATTTGAAGCCATAGTTGAACTCAACAGCCATGATGTCAACAATGCTGAATGTGAGTGAAGGTTAATGCTCCCCCTGAACCTATGCTACCTATGCATTGTCAACAAGTCATTCATCAAGGAATCTTTGTTAGTCAGATAAAAGTCAATGAACAAAGCATATCGTCAGGCTATAATCATCAATATCAGACAGAGCACCCCTATTAGAGTCTGAACGACTATTTTCCTGTCAGAAAAACATATACACTCCTTCGACCATATAAACCCGCATGTATATGCGACTATGCTTCATGAAACCCGCGTATAATAGCCTTCCTCTCAAAACTGGATTTAATAGCAGGATGATGTAGCAACTACTCCCAACTTTTGTCTGAGATATTCAAATGTTTCTCTGGAAAGAGGTTTAGTGAATATATCAACAACCATTTCTTTGGAGGGAACATACTCCAATTTAACTTTTTGTTCAAGCACTTGTTCTCGTAGAAAATGGTACTTAATGGTCATGTGCTTGGTCTTGGAGTGCATGACAAGATTTTTCGAAATATTGATGGCACTTGTATTATCACATAGAATGGAGATGGGTGGAGAGCATGTGATTTGAATGTCTTGCAATGTTTGCATCATCCAAATTAGTTGTGTGCAACAAGATGAAACAACCACATATTCTGCTTCAGCTGTAGATAAGGCAATCGAACTTTGTTTCTTATTGAACCATGACACTAACAGAGAACCCATAACACTAACAGAGAACCCATATAGAATGCACCTCCACTAGTGATCTTTTAATCATCAACATTTCCTACCCAATCTGCATTTGTATATGCATGAAGAGTAAGGTCAGTATCTTTAGGATGCCATAGTCTAAGGTCTTGAGTTCCTTGAAGATATTTGAAAATTCTTTTGACTGGCTGGAGATGTGATTCCTTTAGATTTTCTTGGAACCTTCCAACAATTCCTACTGCATGCATGTACTTGTTAGATAAAGCAAACTTCCAATCATATATATGTAAGTTGGTTGGTTTACTACCGGTGATTCATCGTTAGAACTGAGACTGTATCTTGTTACCATTGGAGTACATACTCGTTTAGAATCTTCTATTATGTACTTCTTCAAGATCTACTTGAAATATTTGGTTTGTGAAAGAAAGATACCATCTTTTGTTTGTTGTACTTGTGGACTAAGAAAATAAGTAAGTTCACCAAGTAAGGAAATTTCAAATTCTTGTTGCATTACTGAAGCAAAATTCTGACTCGTGGATTCTTCATTGCTACCAAAGATGATATCATCAACATAAACAACAATAATTAGCAGTTTATCATTTTCAACCTTTGTGTATAAATTGCTATCTGCAAAACCTTTTGTGAAACCTTGTTTAGACCAAGTACATATCTCGTGGGTCCCCTATTTTGGTTCCAAAGAAGGGTGGTGCATGGCACATGTGTGTGGACTTTAGAGCTTTGAAAAAAATCATGATAAAGAATTGCTATCCTCTTTCTCGTATTCAAGATTTTCTAGATCAATTGAAGGATGCTATTTATTTCACTAAGTTGGAATTGAGAAGTGGTTATCATCATATTAGAATTTCTAAAGGTAATATTTGGAAGTCTTCTTTTGTTGAGAAATGACAACAAGAAATTCTAGTTTAATTTGTCCTTGAATTAAACTGAGAATTAAGATCGAATTATATTCTCACAACAACTTGTAAATAGTTAATTAAGTTTAATTATCTTAAGAATTTGGAGTTGGAAGTCTTTTTGTAGTCATGTATATGTTCTCCCTAAGTTTTAGGGGTCCAGTATGAGTTTAAATTGAGTTGGAAATTAGATCACTCAGTTTACTAAGTTAAGTTTAGTTAAATTAGTTCTAAATTGTTTTTGGAACTAATAGAGGAGTAACAGTCAGTTGGTGCACTAATGCATCCACTAGTTCTACTTCAGTTAACTGAAGATTCCCTCATGAGAAACTCATGGATGTCAGTTAAGAGAAAGACCCAGTTGAGACTAGAGTGCAAGGACAGTGTACTACCAGTGGTATTATTTACTGGAGTGTAAATATCATGCATGCATCAGAAATTGATCCTATGTTTGGATTGTGAAATTTTGGAAGCATGAATTCCCTTTAAATACGAGATATTCATTCTAGGAATTATGTAAGATATTAGGCACTTGGAGAGCTGTTGAATAGGCTAAGGATTTAGCTTGAGCTAGCTTGTGAGCTGAGAGAGTGTTGATGCCCCGAAAATCGTTACATCAACATCGGGGGATAACCACCCGGTCCGGACCTTAATACAACTCCTTTTCCGTTTGGGATGGTGGCTCCGACTGGATATAATGGGACCAGTTTCCCAATAGTGAATAAGAAAGGGGGTGAATGAATGATTGGTTTTCTAATAAGTGATAATAAATGAAGGACTTATTCTATAAATGAAAAGCATAAATGACTATTTTATCCCGAGAAGCTTCTATTCTTAAGTGCAATGTTTAATAATCTATGTTTGCTGCTAGGCATATAGATGACACTATGCAATAAACAAAGACATTCATTTAAATGATAATTGCTTCGTTCAAATAGTTGAATGAAGTAATTGATAAAGCAATATTACACTTCTCTTTTATATTACTGATACATGCATGATTGAAAGAATAGCAAACTGTAAACATCCAATAGTGGAAAGCATAAAGTTTACTATTAAAATACATTCATATATTCAATAATAGCATAAATGACCAAACAACAATTCACATAAAAGGAATAAATTCAGACATAGATAATAGTACCATATGAGCTGCGAATTGTTCCCTACGCCAATCGCAATTTGAATTCCTTCTTCCGATTAAGAAATACTTTAAAATAAAGGAAATAGTGCACATTCATATCAAAGCTTCATTGTCAAAATTTGGAAAGATTTGGTCCAGTCTTCATAAAAGAATATGCTTGAAATACAGTAGTGCAACTTCAAGCTTAAGTCATATACAAAAACTTTACGACCCTTTATAAATGCATGAAAGGGTCTATAAATACTAAACTAAGCTAACAAAATACAAAATTAAAATGCTACTAAATTGGTATAATCCGTTCTTAAAATATCTCTCCCACAGTGATTTGGAAATTGGCAGCGATGATTCATTCTTCTGGCTGTTTGCCCTTTGTCCTGAGTTGGCATATTGCCTGCATTGGCTCCACTTCTTGAGGGCAGCTGAGTCGAGAATTGATTTGAGCAGCATAGGTGGCATCATGTATATCGGGAATGATACACCCGATTGCATCCGTCAGGCATTTTAGGGCGGCTCTCTGACTGTATGGTTTTACTAGGAACAACCAATAGGTGTCCCAAGTTAAAATTTTAATCCCTGAGATCAATCTCCCATTCTTTTCAAGCTCTTGGTTACATGACTGCTCTAATGTCTTGGTCGATAATAGTTTACCTGGTGTACATTGATAAATCATGTTAGATAAATAGAGAGTGTTATTGATCAAGTCAATTAAATTGCTCGTAGATAACTTGCATCGGGAAACAACTCTCTCTGCTCTCATTAATTGGGACTGCCATTCTGTGAATAGGATTTCCTTATGGGATTCTAAGATTTTGGGAAAGTTTGTTGCCTTTCCCTCATTAGAGTCCTGCGATGTAAGAAAATATGTCAAAGTGTCTTCGGCTTGCTCTAAATCCTGCCTAGCATCCACTGACTTATCTATTATAGATGATGTTATGTCGCATAAGGTTCAACTTGGGTGATTTCATGACATAACAATCTTATTTGTGTTATTAATGCCTTGTTAATTTGCATTGCCTCTGTTGTGAACTCAGCAGGTTGGGGAAGACTCTTGAACTTTTCTACTTGAGCTGATAATTGAGCAATTTTCTCATCTTTTGTCTTTGCCATCTGTTCATTCATCGCCTTCAACTTTGATAATGCCTCAGATAGTTCTTTCTGTTTCTGAATTGCTCCCGAATCGATCCTCTGCTTCTCTTCATGCAACTGTTTTATTAGCTGGTTGTTTAGTTGTTGCTGTGTGGACAGTTGCTGTTGTAGCTGTTCTGACTTCTGCTGCTCTTCCGATAGCTGCGCTTGCAATAAAGTGATCGCTTGATCCTTTTCCTTCAACAAATTGCTTACCTCCAATTCCTTATCCATGGTGGCTGCCGAATAGGCACCGACATATTGAGATAACTTGGTTAGGTCATCGGAGGGGTCAAATTCTTCTCTCCATACCACATTTGTTGTTATCGTTTGTTCAGGGAACAGAGAAGGTTGATCAATCCTTCTTCTTTTCCACTGTCGCTTTATCACAACCCTGTGTTTTGGGCTATAGAAAACATCTAGTGGAGGAATGTCCTCTACTTGCAAAATAATTTGATCGGAGGGGTTCTTCGGAATTATTTCTACTACTGTATTGGAGGGTGGACCGCTTGTTCCTTTGCTTGGAACCTCCTGTGATGCTGTATCTTGTGTATCGGAAGCTTTGGATGTTTCGGCGTCCGTTGAGGTATCAAGATTGCCTATAATTGTATTGAATTGTTGCCATTCTTCAAGCAATCTTGGGTCCACTTGAGTATCCACATTTATTTCTTTGCTGCTCTGCTCCTGCTACCTTTTCTGTTCTTCTTCCCTTATTCTCTCCTGTTGCTTCTTTTCTGCCTCCTCTTGTTCTTTTCTCTGTGCGTCTTCCTGTTCTTTTCTCTGTGCCTCTTCCTTTTCTAATCTTCGGAGTTCCTCTTGCTCTCTTCTCTGGACTTCTTCATAGATTACGGATGTAGCAGGAGGTTCATTAGTAAGCTGCTGCTCAGGCTCGCTTGACTGAATCGTCGGGGTAGTAGCTAACAAATCTAGAGGCAGAGTTTGCAACCTCTATTCTCTAAGTTTGTTAAATTCTACCAACCCGTAGTCACGATATCTCATCCTGGCTAGCTGTTGTACCTGGAAGATTGACTCGGCGGAGGAGAACAGGTCATCAAACTCATCTTCCTTGTGCTCGAATTTAGTGAGCTTGGATTGATCCAGGGCATTATAGATGACTTTCTTCGGGTCAAAACGTCTATTAGGCAGAGTGGCAAGACTTAGGACGTTCATTTTTTCTGCCTCTTTCTCTACATGTTTATAATCATGCAGAGTATAAACGCCACACCTAAGAGGAAAAGGAGGCCAAACTTGCTTCTTTTAATTTTTGAGAGTTTTCGTGGCTGACGCAGTTGTAAGCTGATATGCTATTTCGCGAGCTAATAGCTTGTCTGGTATGTACAAGGGGAGGACATGAGGTCTGGCTTGACTGCCGAAAACTCTTACATAGGTGAATTTTTCTTCTCCAAACCAGGTTCCTAGGGCTGTCAAGTCAATCTTAGCCTTAGAGGAGATCTTAGGGGCAGGTTTATTAAAAATTGCATAGTAAAGAGGTAGCATGAATCCATTGCAGACTTGGTATAAATGGTGTTTATAATGAGATTTCCATAATTTCTAGTGGTAGACATGAATAGGCATAGGGTCCTGTGGAGTCCATCTCCACCCCAACACAGGAAACTCAGAATTGAAACAGAGGGTATCCAGAATGTAGGCACTAAATTAAAATGGAGGGATGAACCTATCAATAACACGGGATTTATTTATGAATTCAAGAATAGCCGTAGCCAACTTATCCGATAATATAGTCCCCCAATCCATTATCTCACTATTACATGCCGCTTCCATCAAAGGAACCATCTCTATGGAAAACTTGGAAGAATCATGCAATCCCCATAATCGACACATCATGACTCCAGCATAACAATAAGGAGAGCATAAGGAGTCGACGGAGTACTTACCCGAAGAATCATGTTTGTGTTTCGCCGGGTTCTGTCTCCATTCTCGTATAGGCGCTGACTCGGTCTCATTCTCATCTCGAAACTTCTCCAGAAATGCTTTATTGTACTTCTTTTCTGGCTCGGGCAAGTGGTACATTTGTCTGAAATCATTGGGCTGAAATGAACCAAATACTCTTCCATCAACAGTGCAGAATGTTCTGTCTGTGATTGGGATTTCCTCAATTTCCCATCTCACCACATCCGTATACGGAAGAATTTGCTCTCGAGCTGCTATCCTATGTAGGTAGGAATCAACCAAATATTTTAAAGTAGCAACAGATTTCCGGCTTGAACCTGCTGAAGCTTGTACCGATGTTTGCTGAGGGTCCTCGGCTTCTACCAAGTTGTAAATACTTTGCCAAGTAGTGCTGCCAAGGTCGAGACATGTGGTATCTGAGATTAATCCCTTCTTGCTTGGTCCCGGATCGGTGGCATGTTGTCCTATTACCATAGGAGCCGAAGGCGTTCTAGACTTCTTAGATTTCTTTCCCATCGTTAATGCAGAAAAAACTCTGCGCAAGTGAAAAATTAACGTAATGCAGAGAATAGATGGCTAAAACCAAGTATGAGGCAATTGCGTCAATCAATGAGTAATGGAGGATTAATCATAAGGCTCCCGCGGATGCAATCTCTGAAAGGATTTAGGCATGACTGCTCATTAATTGGCCGTTATAACCTGTCAATCATTTAATTGCTCATTATATCCTTTATTTGCCGAATAATGGTTTAAGCGTGGATTTGATTTTTTGGCGGTTGGACGCGAGCGAATCTCTATCGGGAAGAGAAAAGGCTTTCAATGATAATTAATATTTAATATAGAAAAATCATATTGATCCTTTTCGAAAGTCGCGCTTTAGGCTCATTGCAATCGGTAATCAGAGGAAAGTTTGGGCAATTTTATTTAAGTCTTATGGAATCCCCGATCACCGATAGCGATATCCCTTGACTCGCATCGGGAGATTGAACGAGGAGAGTTTGTTATGTTCACGTCACATTCCCCGACCGCCAATTGCAATATCGCGTCGGAGTGAAGGGGAGGGGCCTTTTATTATTTGTTTTCCCGATATCCATTGGCTATTTTGCTTTTATCACATCGGAGAAAATCAATGGGTCATGGTTTATGCCTCCTTTGTTGTTGCGATATGTGATCACTTTATCGCAATAATAAAGGATTATTCGTTTTGATTTATTTCAAAAGGTTTAAAGTTGTTTTTCTTATTTCCGAACCTTTAGAAAAGTGATGGATTAATACCAATTTATTCTAAAAGGGACACATTACAATTTATAATTTCCTAAAGTAAAATAAATTGAAATGGGGGGTTGTTGTATAGCACAACAGAGAGTTGAGCATATTTGTGCATAATTTTTCTAGTGAGAACAAGCTTTCTATCCTCACTCATATTTCTGATATATGCAATACAGATAGAAAGGTTTTGAGCAGTTGATCTCCCCAGATATATCTTGTGTTATGTTCCATTGATTTATATTCTTTTTGTTCATATTGTTTTCATCGATCTATTGGCTTCCGCTAGTTGAAAGTAGAAGTAGATTCTTGTCATGTGCTTTAGTAAATTGCATGAGCTTGTGAATCTACATGATTTTCTACATGGCGTCGAAGCTAAGAACAATATACTAGAGGAGATTTCGAAGTTTTTAGTTTTGGGTTACAAGTGAAATTCGAATTTTCAATACATACTTCAAGATTGGAAGATGGCATTCTATGGTTTGCAGCTCGAGTATGCCTTGGAAGGCAACTCAACTTTTATAGCCTGGAGGGACAAAATGGAGGCTGTGCTAGAGGATAATGGGTTGAAGGAATTTGTTGATCAAGAAATTCCTAAGCCAACAACATTAGATGCACAAAATATGGGTGAATGGAAGAAGTGTGTGGCGAAGGCGAGGCGGATAATCCTTGAGGGAGTTTGAGACCACATTTTCTCGAGTCTCCATGGCGAGGAAACTTTGTATGATATGTGGAAAATATTGACAGACTTGTATCAGAATAATAGTGACCAAAGGAAATTGACACTGAAGGACAACTTCGAAAAATCAAAATGGAGAAAGGCAAGACTATTCCAAAATAATTGGAAGTGTTGGAATCATGGTTGTTGAGGATGATATGGCAAGTATGATGAAATCTATCAATGGATGGGAGAAGCTGCCGGATTGGGAATGATTGTGGTTGGATTTGATGTAGGAGTAGATAAGGAGGAACACCAGGGATGTCTCTTCATCAAAGACTGGTGATGAAGATAATTGTGACTTAGCTATTAAGGTGAAGAAGGGGAAAAAGAAAGCTTCCCATTCCAAATCAGATCCTTATCATGGAGGTAAGAATAAAGACATGATGAATCTTAAGTGCTTTCATTGCCATGAGCCGTGTTATGCTCTTTAACCTGCAAGACGATACCAGAATACCAAATATGCGAGCACTATACCCAGAACATAGAATAGCGAATAAAAAGAGCAAGTATTTTATTATTCAGAAAGCAATGTCCACTTGCCTCTTCAAGGGGGCAACCTCCAATAGAGCAGAGCTCGATGACAAAATAAGACACAATGCTCCTCGCAGGGAGTCTCTATCCTTTATATATGACTCATAAATGCAATACCATGGATCAATACCATGGGTTTTATTAATACCATCTATCTAATACCATGGCCCATTTGCAACTAACTGTGGTCCCGTCATTAATTGTGGGTTAACCACTTACAATTATTAATATGGGATTTATTGACTCTTTATTATGACTCGATCCCACTACATAAATAAGGGGGTTAGGGTGGGACCCTAACATGCCCTCCCCCTTAAGAATAGCCCTGTCCTCAAGGCTGAAGCTGCGGAAACTGCTGAAGAATAGTGGCTGGTTCCCAAGTTGTATCTTCCAGATAGGTGTCTTTCCACTTGACGAGGACCTCCCTAATCACGCAACCACGCAGGGGCCTTTCTCGTGTGTCTAGGACCTGTTCAGGTTGGAGCCAGATTGAACCTTCCTCGCCCAATTTAGGTAGACTGGTTTGAATTCTGCAATTGTTCCCAATCACTTTCTTGAGGAATGAGACATGGAAAACTGGATGGGTTTTTGCAGTAGGCGGCAAAGCCAGCTTGTAGGCTACTTCTCCAATGCGCTGAAGTACTTGATATGGTCCGTAGAATTTTGGAGATAGTTTCTGAAAACCCTTGTCTTTGAGTGATGTTCACTTATATGGTTGTAGCCTCAAAAATACCTCATCCCCTTCTTAAAATTGGCGCTCTGAGAGATGCTGGTCTACCTGTTGCTTCATGCAGTTTTGAGCTTAATGAAGATTATCTCTAAGATGGGCGAGCATGGTTGTACGGTTTTGTAGGAGTTGATCCACTGCTTGTACCTTTGATCAACCTTGATATAAGAAGTAGGGGAAGGAGGGATTTGACCATATACTGCTTCATAGGGAGTCATTTTGGTGGTGGCATGATAGTTGGTGTTATACCACCATTTAGCCAGAGGTAACCACTGTACCCAAAGATGTTGCTTTTCTGAAGTGAAACACCTAAGGTAGGTTTCCATACATTTATTGACGGCTTCAGTTTGACCATCGGTTTGTGGATGATAGGAAGTAATGAGTTTTAGTTGGGTGCCTTGTAGCCTGAAGAGTTCCTGCCAAAAATTACTGGTGAAGATCGGGTCACGATCGGACACAATCGAAGTGGGCATGCCATGCAATTTGAAGATCTGATCCATGAAAGATTGAACGACCAAAGTCGGTGTGAACGGGTGGGGTAGGGCGTAGAAATGAGCATACTTCAAAAGTCTGTCCACAACCACCATGATGACTGACTTGTTTCCTGACTTTGGAAGACCTGTAATGAAATCCATAGAAACCTCCGTCCATATTGATGTTGAGATGGGCAACGGTTGTAATGTGCCTGGTGCTTTGACTGTCTCCCCTTTGTGGCGTTGACAGACATCACATTCTGCTACAAAAGTAAGGATGTCCTTTTTCATGCCTGTCCAAAAAAATGATCTTCTGGTGCAAGCATATGTCTTCTAAAAGCCTGAATGTCTTGCAATGGGGGATGAGTGCAATTCTGCCAAAATGCGACTTTTGAGGGTGGATGTTGGTGATATTACGACTTTGTCCCTGTAGAGAAGAATCTCATCCTACCACGAGTAGCCCTTGGTGGAATTTGGATCCGCCTGCAATTGAGAAATGAGTTGGGGGAGCCCGGGATGTGAAAACCATTCCCTGCGAGCCTCTCCAATCCATTCTGGAATTGGAAGGGAAATTTCTAGCAGGGTACTTTCCTCCTCAAATTGGCGAGATAATGCATCTGCTACACTATTTTCTTGCCCTTTCTTGTAAATGATCTCATAATCATATCCCAGCATTTTGGTGAGCCATTTATTTTTTTGTGGGGAGGATAGGCGTTGCTCCAAAATATATTTAAGACTGTGATGGTCTGTGCGGATTTGGAAACGTCGCCCCAGTAAGTAAGGTCGCCAGGTCTCTACTGCATGTAAGATGGCCATCATTTCCTTCTCATAGGTAGATTGGCCCAAATTCTTCCCACTTAGTTGTTGGCTTGTGAATGCCAAAGGTTGACCTTCCTGCATTAAGACCGCCCCAATACCCGTACCCGAAGCATCACATTCAATGACAAAAGATTTGGTGAAATCAGGTAGTGCTAAGACTGGAGTGGAACACATGGAATTTTTTAGAGCTGTAAATGCTTGTTGTGCGTCCTCATTCCAGAAGAATGAAATTTTTCTTTAGGAGTTGGGTGAGAGGCTTTGCTATGCGACCATAGTTGCGGACAAATTTACGATAATAGCCCGTGAGACCCAAAAATCCTCGCAAGCTCTTCAAGGTCTTAGGTTGAGGCCATTCCTGCATTGCCTGGATCTTTTTGGGGTCCACCTTGACACCTTCACGCCCCACAATGTGGCCCAAATACTCTACTTCTGCCATGCCAAACGAACACTTGGACATCTTGACAAATAATTTATGCTTGCGGAGCAGTTGCAAGAGTAGATCTACATGCTGAAGATGTGCGGCCCAAGTGAAACTATAGATGAGGATGTCATCGAAGAAGACAAGGACAAATTTCCTGAGATATGGTTTGAGAATGTGGTTCATAAGGCTCTGAAAAGTAGAGGGGGCATTACAAAGACCAAATGGCATGACCAGGAATTCATAATGGCCTTCATGTGTTCTGAAAGCAGTCTTTGGGATGTCGACTTCCTTCATGCGAATTTGGTGGTAGCCTGAGCGAAGATCCAGCTTAGTGAAGAATTGAGCCCCATTGAGTTCATCCAGAAAATCATCAACCAACAGGATGGGAAATTTATCTTTGACTATCAACTTATTGAGGGCCCTAAATTCGGGACACATCCTCCACTCCCCATCTTTCTTGAGCACCATGACCACTGGGGATGAATAAGGACTAATGCTGGGACGACTGACACCTGCTTCCAAAAGTTCCTTGACGATTTTTTCTATTTCATTCTTTTGGGTGAACGGATATCTGTATGGGCACACATTTGGGGGTTGGGCCCCTGGAACCAAGGTGATGCTATGACCATGTTCCCCTTGCGAGGGTGGAATCTCATGAGGCTTGTCAAAGACCGGGAGATGGTTATTTAAAATTTGTTGCATCTCAGGATGAATTGGCAGAGGCTTGGTTTCGACTGCCTGGATGGCATTAAATTGAGCTACAACTCCATGATTGCCCCTTTTTAACAATTTTTCCATCCTATGTGAGCTGATGATAAAGGGGGCTCCCGCCTGGAGTCCACGAAGGGTATGTGTGTAGTTGTTCTTCTTAAAACTCATATATAACTCCTGGAAATCCATTGTGATTGGCCCAAGAGTGTGGAGCCATTTAGCTCCGAGGACAATGTCGCAACCCCCCATGTGTATGGCAAACATGTGGGTTTTCAACTGATAATCCCCCATTTGAAGTTTGACATTTTCACAGCGGCCTTCACATTTCATTGTGCCTCCATCCAGCAATTTGAACTTGGAAGTTAAAACTGTCGTAACAAACAATGGCACTGCTTTGTGACTTTTTAGATGGACTGAAATTATGTGTACTTCCACTATAATACAAGACTTAATACTACTTTTGGGGCGATGTTTAATAAAACCTCTAATTTTGAGAGTTTGAGGGGAAGAAATCCCTACCAAAGCATGCAACGAAATAACTGGTTCGTCAGAGACATTGTCCTTTTGGTTGTCTTCTTCTAGCGACTCATGTTCCTCCAGTGGTGGATCTTCCTCTGTTGAGCTGTAGTCAATGGCATCAATTTGAAAAAAATTGGACCCCTTGCATTTATGACCTAGGGACTATTTTTCATCATAGTAGTAACATAGGCCTTGCTTTCTTCTTTCGGCCATTTCCGCAGGTGACACCTTTTGGACCTTAAATGTTTGAGTCGTGTTGTGAGCCTGTGGGGGGCAACCTTTAGCGGAGAAATTTGGGCGACTGTATTGGGCTTCTAATGCACGTTCCATGTTACGAGCTACCTTGCAAGCCTCCGTCCATGTGGGAGGGTGGTGCAGTAGGACTTGGTTTTGATAGCTTCTTTAAGACGCTATAAAAACATTCCCGTGTAGAACATTCTGAGAGACCCAAGTGCGGGAAGGCTAAGGCTTCAAAAGCTGTAATATATTCATCCACTGTACCAGTCTGTTGGAGCTTAGTAAGATGACCCAAAAAAAGATGATTCCTGGTCAAAGCGGTCTTGAAGAGCTTTGGTGAATTTGGTCCAAGTCCTAAAAGGTCCAGTGCAACGTTGATGCCATTCCCACCATTGCCACCTTTCATTTTCTAAGTACATGCTCCCCAACATAAGCTGAGTCTCATCATCGAAGATGTGATTTAGTTTGAAATACTATTCCATTTATGCTATCCATGCCGATGGGTGAGAACTGTCAATTTATGCATATCCAACTTGGGAGGTCACTGACTGGGTTGTGGGTGAGTGTGCCAGACGTGAGGAGAGTGGCTAGACTCACCCTCATTGTGTTCATGGCCATTATACGCCTCCTCGTGGGCTTTCTCCTTGCCCTTCAGGACTATTTTCTTGACCATGTTATATAGTCCGGTAAGCTGAATGTGGAGGTTTTGCACTGATTCTTCAAGTTTGTCCATCCTTTCATTGGCCATCGCTTGAGCTCTAGTTTCTACCATACACCAACCGGATTTTTTTAAAATTGGGACCGCCTAAAAAAAAAAAAATCACTAAGTGAATGGCATCACCGTGCTCAGCTCATCGTCCTAATTCTGATGGGCTAGATCACCAATAAGCACCCCGAAAAATCTCAGACTTTTTTTTTTTCTGAAAGCTCCTAACGGAGTTTTACTCCTTCCTTATCAATACTACAGTGGCCAAATCCTCAAAATGTCAATGCAGCCAAAAGTCCTGCGAAAATTACACCCCGATATAGGAACCCTTCACAACGACTCTGATCAGGTGGATCTGAGAGATCTGAATGGCGGATCTGATAGCTCTGGGCTACGGAACCGACTGTTTCTGCGGATCTTATGGATCTAATAGATCAGAATGGCTGATTGGGACTGATGTCTGCTGCTGCTGCACCCCTTTGCACAAGCGGATCTGGAAGAGATGATGCGAGATCCCCCGATAGAAAAGGGAACTATGGTCTTGAGGAGTGTCAGGTGCTACAGATCGCAATATACATAAGGGTCTGGCAGTAGTACTCGGCCCAATGTTTCAGCGCTCTAACTAAGGAGGATCGACCATACCCTTAGCCATAAAACCCGACTACCTTATCGTACGGGCGAGTAATCTCTCCGAGTGTTGTTCTCAGTGCACTATAGCCGCGAGACGGCCGACAGTTTATCTATGGCGAGGTTTCAAGGGAGCCTAGGGGGATTCCGATATACCCAGAAGGTACGTGGAAGATAGTCCGTGCGCGGTTCTGTCTAATGCGCTACTACTCAAAGGGGTACCCACAGGGGTTACAAGGGAGTCCAACAGACGTGACCACCTCTCGTATTTCCTGCGTGCATGCCTCCCCAAATCCGCAGGTTTATGCGCTCAACGACAGATCCCGTGGTTTAAAGACGCCAGAACACGTCTCTAGCCAAAAAAAAAAAAATCTAAGAAATGGAGATCCCACCAGCCCTGGAAAGTGCTCTGATACCACTTGTTATGCTCTTAACCTGCAAATGATACCCAAATACAGAATATGCAAAGAAAAAATACCCAGAACACAGAATAGCAATGATTTTATTATTCAGAGAGTAATGTTCACTTACCCCTTTGAGGGGGAAACCTCCAATAGAGCAGAGCTCGATTACAAAATAAGACACGATGCTCCTCGCAGGGAGTCTCTATCCTTTATATATGACTCATACATGCAATACCACAGGCCAATACCGTGGTATTAATAATACCATCTAATACTACGACCCATTTGCAACTCACTGTGGTTCCATTATTAATTGCGGATTAACCACTTACAATTATTAATATGGGATTTATTGACTCTTGACTATGACGTGATCCCATGACATAAATAAGGGGGTTAGGGTGAGACCCTAACAGACCTCATGATAGAAATGTTATAGGAACAAAATGGATATTTAAGAATAAGTTGAATGAAAATGGAGAGGTTATTAGAAACAAATAAAGACTTCTTTGTAAAGGGTATGCTCAACAAGAAGGTACAAACTTTGGAGAAAATTTTGCACCTGTTGCTAGACTTGAAGCCATAAGAATGTTTCTTGCTCTTTCAAGTTTTCAAAAATTCAAAGTATGTCAAATGGATGTAAAATCAACGTTTCTTAATGGAGATTTAGAAGAAGAAGTTTATATTGATTAACCAAAAGGATTCATTCTAGGAAATGATGGAAAACTTGTATGCAAGCTCAAAAAGGCTCTATATGGCCTAAAACAAGCTCTAAGGGTCGGGTATTATCGTATTGACAAAATCTACAACAATAAGGTTTAGCAAAAGGTTCTATAGACATCAACTTATATACAAAGATTGAAAATGATAAACTGATAATTATTTTTGTTTATGTTTATGATATCATCTTTGGTAGCAATGAAGAATCTATGAGTCGGAACTTTTCTTCGATTATGTAGCAAGAATTTGAAATATCCTTACTTGGTGAACTTACTTATTTTCTTGGTCTATAAGTAGATCAAACAAAAGATGGTATTTTTCTTTCACAAACTAAATATCTCAAGTAGATTCTGAATAAGTATGGAATGGAAGATTCTAAACTAGTATGTACTCCAATGGTAAGAGGATGCAGTCTCAATTCTAATGATGAATCACCTGCAGTGAACCAACCAACATACATATCTATGATTGGAAGTCTGCTTTATCTAACAGGTACCATATCTGATATCATGCATGTAGTAGGAATTGTTGGAAGGTTCCAAGAAAATCCAAAGCAATAACATCTTTAGGCAGTAAAAAGAATATTCAAATATCTTCAAGGAACTCAAGACTTTGGTCTATGGTATCCTAAATATACAAATCTTACTCTTCATGCATATACAGATGTATATTGGTTAGGAAATGTTGATGATCGAAAAAGCACTAGTGGAGGAGCATTTTATATAGGATCACGGTTAGTGTCTTGGTTAAGGAAGAAACAAAGTTCGATTTACTTATCTACAGCTGAAGAAGAATATGTGGCTACTGCATCTTCTTGCACACAACTACTTTGGATGATGCAAACGTTGCAAGACATTCAAATCACATGTACTCCACCCATCTCCATTCTATGTGATAATACAAGTGCCATTAGTATTTTGAAAAATCTAGTCATGCACTCCAAGACCAAGCACATACCCATTAAGCACCATTTTCTAAGAGAACAAGTGTTTGAACAAAAGGTTAAATTGGAGTATGTTACCTCCAAAGAATAGGCTGTAGATATATTCACCAAACTGCTTCCCATAGAAACACTTGAATATCTTAGACAAAAGTTGGGAGTAGTTTCTGCATCCTCCTACTATTAGATCCAGTTTTCAGAAGAAGGTTCCTATACGCGGGTTTCATGAAGGATAGCCACGTATATACACAAGTTTCTATGAGTGCAGGAGTGTATATGATTTTCTGATAGAAAAACAGTGGATTAGACTCTGATATGGGTGCTCAGCCTGATATTGATGATTACAGTCTGTTGATATGCTTTGTTCATTGATTTTTATCTGATTGATGAAGATTCCTTAATGAATTATTTGTTGGCAATGCACAGGTAGGACAAGTTCATTGGGATCATTAACCTTATCAAACATTCTCCATTGTTGGCATTACGGTTCTCGATTTTAGCTATGGTTTCAAATATTCATATCAATTGTTGCATAGGTCATGTAAATATCTATGGTGTAATATGTCTCCTTCTGTCATAGTCTATTTTTTAATGAGTCCTATTGGACATATGATGTAATTTGTATCCCCACTATGTTATGAAACCATCTCACAAAAAGATAGAAAAGAAATATCAACTCCTTATAATTTAGCCTCTTCGAGGGGGCAACCTTCTATACATTACAGAAATGAACAATTCTTGGATGATACAAATGACAAGACCTCCTTTATATATATAGGAGTCTAAGGGGTCATAATATAATCAGAGCCAACATAACAATAATAATGTAAGGGCACAACAATAACAATAGTGGGCTTCTATGGGGCACAATAATAACAATATGGGTACTACATGGGAACAAAAATATAATAAGGGGGTTGCACTAATAATAATAAGGGGTTACACAAGTAGTATAGGGACCTAACATACCCCTCTCCTTCAAAAAGTGTTGTCCTCAATGCTTGAGTAGTTATGGATGCTTATGTATAAAATTAAAATCATTCCATGTCGAATCTTCAACGGGTAAGTTGTTCCACTTGATGAGATACTCTAAAATTGATCAATTTCGTAGCTATCGACTTCTCGGTTCTGTGAATGCTTCATGTTAAAATATGATTTTTCCTTCCTTGTCAAGTTCTAGCAATATTGTTGGAACTGGGATCTTCGACAACTTTTGAATGAGTTCCCACCCTGTGTTTCCATTCTTCCATTCATCCCTTGATTTGTTTATCAAATTTGGTTGGATAATTATACCAAGCTCTACCATTTCTGCAACCATATGTTCAATTTCACTCCTTTCGGCATATGGATATCTATAAGGCCTGATGTTTGGGGGAACACTTCCTGGAATCAAATGAATATCATGATCATGAATATGTAGGAGACCTTTGGGAGTCTCAAATACCTTGGAATGATTGTCCAGGAATTTTTGGAGATCTAGAGAAATAGATGATTTTGATGTGAGAACCATTAGCGAACATAATTGTGAAATTGCATTGTTGTTCTTTCTTTAGAAGCTTTTTCATTCCGATAGAGCTGATTATCTTTCTTGGTTTCCCTGTGATACCCCTTAATTCAACTTCTTTTCCTTTCGAAGAAAATTTCATGAAAAGTTCTTGAAAATTAAAAAAGTTGTTGTACCCAAGGATTGTAGCCATTGGACTCCTAGTACAACATCAGCACCACCCATTGGAATGGAAAGCATTAGGCTATTCAATACATATTCCCCCAGGGATAGCTTGATATTATGGCACTTTCCAGAGCAATTTATGGTTCCTCCACTGACAACCGTCACTTGAAACTGGTGTTGGATATAGGACGCAATTCAATTCCTTGGCTATCTTACAACGAATAAAATTATGGGTACTACTTGAATCAATCAACACTATTAACTTTTTCTTCTTGATATGTCCTTCTATCTTTATAGTTTGAGGAGTGGTAATTCTGACCAATGCATTACAAGGTATGGTCAGATTCATTTCTTCTTTCTCTGGGGTTGGTTCTTAGTGAGTATCCTTTTCTTTTGATATTTCTTGATACTTGTCTTCCTGATATTTCACTGCTTGAACCTTATTATTCTTGATATGTCCTTCTATCTTGAGAGTTTGAGGAGTGGTAATTCCTGCCATTGCAATACAAGATATGGTCGGATTCATTTCTTCTTTCTGTAGTGTTGGTTCCCGGTGTATATCCTCTTCTTTTGATGTTTCTTGATCCTTTTCATCATTAGGAGTCCTTTCTTGTAGCATCTTTGTCCCACCTTCCTTCAAACCTTCCATGTCTTTCTTCAGATCTTCCATGCCTTTCTTCCAATATGCTTTCATACCATCGATATCAACTTTCATGGCATAGATAAAACTATTTATCTTTTTCTCCTCTAGAATATCATTTACCCTTATATTCAGTTTTTGAAAGTCCTCGATGTGGTCTGCCATTGAACCCTTTTGTTTGAGATTTATCAATTGGCTAAAGAAGGTGTTTCTCTTTGTATCCTCATAATGTGCTATCATTTCCTCCGTGAAAATTGACCACGTGACAAGTGGTTTACGAGAAAAAATAAATTGATTTGGTTCTAAATAATTAGATGCAATACGTACCTTTTGTAACAGTGGTACACCATGTAGATCAAAATATTTCTCAATCTGTAGTATCCAATTTACCAGAACTTTGCCATCAAACTTCCTCATCTCAATTTTTCTTGATTTTAGGAGCTCAATCTTGCAACGACTGTAACTCTGTAATTTCAAATTTTTATGTTTTGAAATTTCACCCTGTAATAGCTCTCTGAGTCCTCTTTCTAGCTTTGCAAGTCTGATTGCAATTGGATTCCCAAAGAAAGATTTATTCCCAATCTCCCACGATGACCTAATTATAGACTAGTTCAGTAGAGTGAACTTGTAAGATGATCCACGTGTCACTATTTCAACCTTAGGTTTTGAAAATTATACCCAAACCCAATACAGTTCATCCTCTTTCTACAACGTCTTATGAAATTTCAATCTAATGCTCAGAGGGAAAGTTATGACGATTTTCCCAAGGTCACTTGTTTAGGATGTAATTCGGGAGTTTGCCAAAACCCTAAGTTCCTCAGATCATATATCTAAAAATATAGTGAGACAAGATCTAAAATCTTGGCCCGATATTTAGACCAATTTCTTCTCAAATGGGTTTTTTTTAGATTGTGAAACTTTGTAGCAAAGAAGTTATAGTGAAAATTCCATGATGACCTATTTTAGATGAAATTATGGAGCTTGCACAAACCCTAACTTTCTCAGATCATATCTCCACAAAATGTAGGGAGACAAGCTCTGAAATCTAGACCCAAGGTTCAGCACGATTGATTATCAAATGGGTTTTTGTTTTAGCTTCTG
This sequence comes from Pinus taeda, assembly GCA_000404065.3. Taxonomy (NCBI): domain Eukaryota; kingdom Viridiplantae; phylum Streptophyta; class Pinopsida; order Pinales; family Pinaceae; genus Pinus; species Pinus taeda. The sequence goes on along the minus strand of APFE031124341.1, from coordinate 2,688 downwards.
AAACGTCACAAAAAAAACGTTATAGAAAAAATTCCATGATGACCAGTTTGGAGTAGCAAAGCCCTAGAATCCAAAGCTCTGATACCAAATGTTATGAAACCAGCTCACAAAAAGATAGAAAAGAAATATGAAAACCTTATAATTCAGCCTCTTCGAGGGGGCAACCTCCTATACATTACACAAATGAACAATTCGTGGATGATACAAATGACATGACTTTCTTTCTATATATAGGAGTCTAAGGGGTCATAATATACTCAAAGCTGACATAACAATAATAATGTAAGGGCACAACAATAATAATAGTGGGCTTCTATGGGGCATAATAATAACAATATGGGTACTACATGGGCACAACAATATAATAATGGGGTTGCACTAATAATAAAAAGGGGTTACACTAGTAGTATAGGGACCTAACACACTATGCATGGGAAGGATGATGTAATAATTGTTATTTCATTCATGTATAAACAATTGGTATATCCCCGTGTGGTTGGGTGGATAAGTCAAATTTGGTGTATCCCCACTTGGTTGGGTGGTTGATGTATGTATGAGTCATTGGCATTAGGAAGGTCATAGTTGAGTTATAGAGTCATGTTATTCTTTTTGAAACATATCTCTATAGACTCTACATGTACTTAGGGGGAGCATGGATAACATAGTGTATCTCAAAGGGGGAGAATATATTGGTCTGCCCTTTGCCCTTGATGTCAAAGGGGGAGAGTATCTTGGTGTTGCTCGATATGTCTAATATTTTCTACAACCTACATTAATCAACACCAATATGGTTGCCATAAAGTCCAGAGGGGGGGATTTTTGACATTATGATACAGGTGTTGTCCTTAATGGAAACTCACTCACAGGTCAGTTCAGATTCGATAAAAGGAAACTCGTAGTGTAACAGGTCAATTCAGAGGTAACAAGGCAGTGGTATAGAAGAACAAGAAGCTAGAACAAAGGTCTATAGATCAGAATCAAGAAGTTGAAGGAAAAGGATGTTTTCAGATAGTTTAAGTTGTATACATAGGTTCACCTTTTCAAAGCAGCATATGCATGCAGGTTCACAGGAAAAAAAAGCGTATACGTATGAATGCACTTTCGAAAGAGGAAAAGCGCGTATGGGTTGGAAAATCAAGGAAATTCAAGAGTAAAGAATACCAATGGTCAATACCATGGTATTAGCCCACAATATTAAGTAGAGTAATGACTATTTGATCCTGTCCAAGAATACCACAAGTTCTAAGTGTTGTTTTGGTCCGAGGTATTGAGAAAGGCCAAAAACTATATAAGGAGGAGAAGATAAAAGGGCCAAGGGTGGAAGTGAAAAAGGTTTCTAAGGAATACTTCTACCCGAAGTGTATTTTATGTTGCAGGGGCTATGATTATGAAATGATTTGTAGTATTTGGTGCACATTGGATACAATGTTGGATGAGGATCATGAGACCTGAAATGACTTACCATTGTATGATATGATATTGGTTGGCCTAGATATGATTGCTTACTCATGTTTTATTCTTTAAATGTCATGATCTGAGTATATCTAAAGTCTAGAATAGTAGCGAAGTTATAAGTCAATATTTGCATATCTATATGTTGGTTCCCCTTTGTAAAGGCGTGTATACACGCAGGTTCAACTCTTCCAAGTAGCGTATGCAAAAGAAAAGCCTCATGTTCAGAAATGACTGATCTCTCTGATCAGTGCAGCTTCTTTACTATTGTCTTCCAATGAAGTCTTCTTAGATCTGAAAGTAAAATTGAATGCATAAGAAGTTTGTGTCTGATTGATTGATTGGTTAAGTGAGAAGTGTTATCTTTGTTGCTGATTGTCTAGATCTCTATAAATTAACAGTAGATGTTCAAAATATTATTGGTTGGTATAGATCTGATTCAGAAGTTTTTATGATTCAATAGTTTTAAAGGTATACAAAGGTTTTGTTAAAGGAAGCAGCGTATACAAGCAAGTTGGGTTCAGTAAAGTAGCGTATGCATTCTGATGTATGATTTTTGAGGTTGCAGCTAGTTGTGAATGATGATGCAATTTTATGGGTTCAGCAGAGTGTTTTGGTGACAGTGATCTGACTGTTCAGAATAACTGATTGTTGGTTGATGAAGTTTGAAATTTTTTATCAGTCCAATGCAAAAATTTGATGAAATGAGGCCTTGATTTTATATTGTTGTGTAGCAGGAGTATCCAGTCTGAAAATTAATGAAATGTGGTCCCTAGAGGAAGAGAAAATGTTGTAGCCTTCTGTAGGGTGGCACATATGTACTAGTAAACATATCGGCTAGTACAAGAGCTAGGGGTTGTATCTCCCTTTCAATAGAAGTTGGAAAATGAGAGAAGATTGTAGCCTTCTACAAGTAGGTGCCAACGTATTGGTATGAGTTTACACCAATACAATATTGTAAAGATATTTTCTTTATCTTAAAAGAAGACAGAGATGACAACAACAGATGGTTTTTCTCCTGCATTGGGTTTCCACCTTAAATCTTGGTGTTGATGTGTGTTTCTTATGTGTGATGGTTTATTATGTTATTACTGCACATAGTTACTGTATAATAAGATAATTATGCACTGATTAAAGATCAACACATGATAAATTGACTAAATCATAAGTTCTCTGGGTATACATTGCTTTCTCTAATCACATTAGCGTGCACATGCAAGTCCACTCCATTGAAGT
>APFE031124337.1:0-10357 GCA_000404065.3 Pinus taeda | reverse complement strand
GCGAAATGGTTCGTAAAATCATTATTAATTAAAATCACCAAAGATCTAGCTAAGGTAGGAGTTGTTATTGAAGAGCAAGTCATTGCTCAAGCTTAGTACCTTGACGTCATCTATACGCAGTCAGGTACTTTACATGAAAAAATCCTCGATCTTCCGAAACACTAACAAATAACTGTAGCTCCTTTAGGGTCTCATGCCGCTGATGGTATGATTGGTTCAGTTAGTACTAAAATGAGTACTAACTGGGGTTCTGATTGGGGTGTCCACATGATGATCCTTGAAATGATAAATTACTTCACTAATCATAGATGAAAAACTCTATCTTCATCTATTACAGACTTCACACTTTAGGGGGCAATCTGTTGCACAAAAAATTGTCACCTTGACATTTTGAAATCTGTGTGAGACCATTACCACTCATAATTTCCTCGTTTGCAAGTCTTAAGCCTCAGTTCCTCAGATCAAGCCTTGAAAATAAGAGAAATCCCTCAAAAGTCGATAAAACTGTGGTTCTGTACTTTCTCTTTGCATTACCTATGGTCCCTCACCTAATGGTCATGTCTCCTGCACACCTGACCGCTCTGTCTCTGTGCTATGGGTGCGGGCCCCTGTAAAAGTTAAAAAGGCACAAGTATATTCTTAAAAACTCACTTTAAGTCATTTCTAGAAGCTTCTGGAAGGAATCTTGAGGTGGAAAGTTTGCTCCCTTAAGGTTCACGCATCCCATACCTTAAGGAGCTAACCCCTTGATGTGAGGAGCTTATCCCTTTGAAGGAGGACTCTATCCCTTCATAGGTGGACCTGTAACCTCCTTCCTCTACACTATAAAATGAAGAATTGGGCTGGTTACTTGGGTGGTTGAAAGGTGAATATTTTTGAGGTGAAATGCTGTTGGAACTTAGTCTTCTTAATTGAGCTTTTATGAGGAGAGATTACATACCTCTTTGATCTCATTTGGAAGAGTGTAAGGCTTGTCAAAGTAAAGGAAATTCCTATTTTGGACCCTGTGAAGAGCTTGTTCAACATCAAGGCTAAAAAGGTTTTAATGTTCTTCTACTTCAAAGTTAATACAGATAAGTTTGTTTTTCTCAATAAGCTATTGTTTTATGATTTATTTTATGGATTCCTTGATCACCATAATGAACATGATTTATGATATTAGCTATGCAGGTGTTATTTGATGTTTGCTTGTTTGTGATTGCAAGTTCTCAAAAGGAAACTCTTTCGGACAGTTGAAGGATGGCTACTACAAACTAGCGTTGGACTTAAGGTAGGGCCTAAACACCTCTATAGTTTTTATTTATGAGTTGCATATGTTTAGAGAAAGATAGATTTCTTTGTTTGTTTGTTGCTAGATATCTTTTGATACTAGGGAGATTCGCCTTGTCCGCAAGATCGATTTATCTGTCCAACAATATCTAGGGCAACCACAATACTTGAAGGAAGACCAAGGCTTGTTTGAAGGCTAGGACAGCAATAAACTTCCTTAGCCTCTCAAGGAGGGACAACCTCACTCAAGGGAAGTTGTTATTGGGTAGTTGACATGGGTTTTCATGCTAGAACAGACCAAGGAGATCATAGACCTATGGAGACTAGGCTACACACCTATGGTGGTTGTTTGGAGGGCTAAACAAGCCTAATATGGGTGTTGTAGGTGCCTATCAAGACACCGAGTGGCAAAGGCTTGTATATTTGTGGAGGCTGTAGTCTTTGGTGGAGGTTTTGATCTCAGATGGTAGGTTGTTGTGGTCTGCAAGGATTCCCTAACCAGTGACCATATTTTAGTCTTTAAACAACAAATGAAATGTATGTTATTTCTCTAGTTTTTCCTTGTGTTGGGTCACATATTGTGACAAGTATTGGATCAGTTAGTTTGCAACCTATGGGAGCCATTTGTTTGAGTTTCCTTGGGCGTGAAGGAACTCCAACTAGGAGCAGATCACACAGTTGATGGTGTCCTAAGAGAGGACAAGTTGTTGATTCTCAAATTTGTGCAATAGCTCCTTTATTGTGGAGCAAAGGGCATGATGGTTGAGTCTGTGGGCAGCCATGTGTACGCATCTTCCTAGTGTGGGGATTCCCTAACTAAGTGTAGATGCTACATTGTGGACTTGGTCTCTCGTGGACTATTGGAGGGTAGCATGAGAGAAGACCAAGTGTGGACATGATTGGGCACTTATGGTCTGCTGGAGGACAACGTGATAATGTCTAAGTTGGAGCCCGATGAGCAATACCTTGATGGAAAAAGGTGGTTGCAAGAGAGGCAGTTATTGAGATCAAGGGTCTGATCAACCAGGAGCAGTTTGTGGATTCTGAGATTCGTGTGTGGAGAAAGACTTCTACAACATATGATGGGTAGACCTCCTATTCCATGTTCATTGTGGGATATGGGCATCTTGCAGTGATAGGTGGCAACCCTTCGTGCCCTATTTTGGTCTTCATCGATGCAGCGTAGGAAGACCATAGTGGGTTGAAGTCTATGCATGTGTGATTTACTGTTGTTTATATTCCACTGTGCATATTATCGTTGAGATTCTTGATTTGGTAGCATCAGAGATTTTAAGACTCTATCCCAAACCCAAGATCGTGGAAATTCAACATTTCTCTCTCCTCTCTCTCCAATGTGGGAGGATATCTATACACATTTATGAGCTCTTTAGTGAAGGCACTAATTCTTTGACCCTTTCTTAACCCTCACATGTGGGAAAGAACAGGGTTTGTTGGCCAAAAGGAGTAATACACTCTTTTGTTTGAATATTTTCACCCTTAAGGGTGGGAAAGGGTTGAAGTGCAACACCTAACATCTAAGAGAGGTCCACCCATGTGAGGAAGTTAGTTGGGCGTCAGTTATTTACCGCTTATATTGAGCACGCCATTTCATGATGGCACATGGTTTTGTAATGATGGCTTAGGAGGCCTCTCTTCCTATAATAGGATGGCACTCCTCTCATTTGTAAATGGTTGGAAATGGAATAAAACTCTCATTTTTTCACTATTGGTATGAAATTTTTCATGTCCCTTAAGCATTTAGTCCCATGTTAGAAACATAAAGGATTTTGGGCATGCACATTACATTGAAGGAAGGAGCTAGTGCAACATCAACAAATGCAAGATATGGAGTGTTCCTATGTTGTTTCATTGTGAAAATATTTAAGCTAAATTTTGAGTATTGGGGTTGACTATTTACAGATTTTAATTCTTTACTTCATATTTGAGCTAAGAAATTTTAATTTTTTTTAGTTGCATTACTTACGCTAGACCTAATACTAGTATATCCTATCTTTTATTTCTATACAATCCAGCTTCCTAGAGTGATTTTTTCCAAGCATTCACCAGGGAATGCTAGAGACTTCAGAAATACAAGGCAAAAGGGATCTTGCTTGAGGGTCAAGATAAGACTCCATGCCTAGTGGAGGCATTTAGGGCCTTTTATCTTCTTTTCCAATCATCTACTTGAGTTTTTCATTTTTCTGTTTACTTATAGCCTGGGACTTGTGTATCTTTACCTTTAGAACTAAATTTCATTTTTCCTATTTCAATGAGCTAATTTCTTCATCTTTTGTTATAAACAGTTTTTGTTCTGCAGGTCAACCATGACCATAAGAGATGGCATAATCTCTAGATTGATTTGTTGTTTGTATGATAGTATCCACAAGTCGTCCATTTAAAAGGGGCCCATTCCAAATTGGCTTTTATTCTTTTTCTTTGATATAATGATATATTGTGTTTGCTCATTTTTTTTTAACTTAGATCCTGTCATGCTAATAGTTTTTCTCAAGGTTTAGCATTTGAATTTAGCATAAATGAGGTTTTGATTTGGTTTCCTTGCACATAGCTTTGCATCGAACCCTAAGCATAAATAAACTCAAGCACTGCAATGTTCAAACATCTAGTGAGTTTTCATGCCTAGAAATTAATGGCCAACATTGTCACTTGCTCTCTAATGCGATATTTTATGCTAACATTGCACAATTGACAAGTGGAAAATCAATTTGTAAGGGGAAAACGTTCTAACCTTTCAGAAGTATCCATACACCTCGGAGTTCTTGAAGGTTGTAACTTTATATTCATATTCGGACGAAATGTTTTTTTCTTCAAATTGCAATGAAAGGATCCAAATCCAAATTAGGAGAAGAATGTCTCAATTAAAGCTCGAAAAAGAGTGAACCCAGATTTAATATAATAAATACACGTGAAAAATGTAGTTGAATCGATAGGGCAGAATTGAATGTCATAGAAGGGTATGGAATCTGTTACGAAATCATAAAGATTACAAGCAGAGAAAGAGCGAACTGAGTGAGACTAATAACTGAATATCATATAAGGGTATGGAATCTGCTGCGAAATCATAAAGATTATGAGTAGAGAAAGAGCGAACTGAGTGCGGAAGGAAAATAAAATTTAATACGTCCATTTCGATTTTATAGTAGCCGCCAAATTAGATTTTAATAGGTCGTAAAATCTTAAAAAACAGTTGCTATGGTCTCTTCGATTTTCATTAAGTTTGTTTTTATTTGAGAAAAAGGAGGTCATCTCGCATAGAAGTTATAGCTAATGATGTTGAATATAAGTAATAATGTTAGTCTAATGAGGCATCAATAAAAATTATTTGATATTTATCTAATATGTGTAAATATGTTCATATAAGGAGGGAAAATGGATATGAGTTTTACAAATGAGGGAAATATCTATCATTTTTTAAGGGAGTGAAAATATGCTTAAATCTGTAAATAATGTTATCAATAAACTTAAATAGTTATAGGTAGCTCATTATTTTTTAGGAAGTTCACTTAGAGCTTAAAAATACCTTATTAGAAGTTAGTCATAGCTTAGAAGGCCTTCACATGTGTTGTTAAGAGAGACATGGGATAAATTTTGACTAAAGGAAATAAGGGGTACAATAAGATTAATGTATAGCAGCTACTCAAATCATGAAGAATATACCCAAACCATAAAGATGACACACTTCTATGAGAAAAATTATGAAACACCATGGAACAACTCAAATTAAAACTTATAGCCAAAGCATTAAGAGTTAGAACAAAGTGTTTAAGTGAACACAATAAAAATAGTACACATTGGACATGATATCATATACACATGGATCATACATATCCAACTAAATATGGTAGCTAAAGGAATCCCTTCCTACACCTAGTGCCCTAGATGGCTAAGGCAAGGCGTGATCAAACCAATGATACATATATTAATTACATATAGATTTGTATACCTTAGATGGAAAATGATCAATGTGATAGGAATCGTAGGGGTTGAGATGATAATCTATTAATTTTAGTTAACAATGGTATGTTGTATGCTTAGCACAATTACTTCAATGTTCCTTAAGCAGCCCAATTGCAATTTCAAATTAGATTTCCAATAGCAATCACATTAACCATTAATCACATTGACAGTACAAGTATATAGACCATAAAACAATATGCAAAATACAAGCCAATACAAGAGGACACCAGATTTGGTGGATTCCAGGGAAAAACCCCAATGTTGGGAAAACCCTTTGATCAATTCTTCTTATTATTATATCGCAATTTCAGCAGAAAGAGAGAGTACAAAAGTCAAATTGACTTGCCCAATTCAGAGTCCAAACAATCTTGTCAATTTGTGCAGTCAAACTTCAGCCATAACTAGAAAGTCAACATTGGTAAAATCAGCAATCAATCATCCTTAGTCAAAACTCGACCTGATTAGGAGGTCAAATTCAGCCTAAAATAGCTCGGTCAAACTCGGTGAAAGATGAGAGAAAATTTATTATAATTTTCTACGGTCAAATTGCAATCAACCATGAAGTCAACGCTAGTCAAACTGCCCATATTACCTCAATTTTTGTGCCCAAAAATGTGTCCTAAATAGACAAAAAATATCCTCCAAAAATCGCAGCCAAAGCTAGTCAATCAAAGTTTTGAAATATCCTCTAAAAACCCAAATAGAAAATGGTGTAACAGATCCCATGACATCCAACTTGTGCTCTATAGTGGGAAATCCTCAAAGTATCTCTAAATAAATATGTCTCATTGAGGCCGAGGTCAAGAAGAGGTATGATGCCTCACTAATTTGGTAATTGAAGAAGTTCAAATCTTATTTTGTCAATTTGGCTCTAAGTAGGAAGGAAACATGGAAGGAGGTGACCCCCTTGGAATATTTTTATAGGGGAAGGCCACATAAGGCCTTATATAAAGATCTAAATAAAAGGACCTCCCTCATAAGAGGTTCTAAATATGTTTTTAAATAATATAGATAACAACCCATCAAATGTTGATAAAGACAATAGAACATCCCTTAAATCTCATAATAAATGGGGGCATTTATAGATGAGGTGATCCTTTAATTATATCTCGTGTATATGGAAAAGCTAGTAGATGTTATTAATAAGATTGAGGAAGATCATTATGATTAGTTTCAACTCGACGCGAATGTAAACCCACTTTGAATGCATGAAGGGGGATCTGAAGGGCAGCATCCAGTGCTCTTGTGCGTACGTGGTTAAACAAAAAGGTCCCCTTTCATTTGCATGAAGTGTTCCTGGTACAAATCCATGTTAGAGTCGAGGCCTTGAAAAGATCAAGTCTAAGTACATTGAATGTATTTTCTATAAATAACCTCTCTAACAATGTAACACAAACATACAATGATGTCATTTACATTAGAGGTGTAAATCACTTGAATTGTGTTACAAATTTAAGCACTCACCTACAAAAATGTGCCATGCTTCCTTGTGATGATGCTTTAACCCTATTGGAAAACAACCTCACAATGTAAAAGGAATTTAAACATGATGTAACTTTAATAGTGCCCCACATTCACCCCTGGCTCACCACTGATGGCTAATTAAGGCTATTTCAAGCATTGATGGGGATAATATCATTTTATTTTCTCTTATGTATATTATTCTACATTGACACAATTGAGTTTAGTAGTTAAGGAATTAGGATTTGGGGGATTTAGGTGTTAGTGGTTAAGGAGTTAGCAGTTAAGGTGTTTATATGGTGAAGGGTTAGCGGTTAAGGGTCATAGGTTAAGAGGATAAGGAGTTATGGCTTAGGAGTTGGTTCATGGATGATACGTTAGGTACTAGTGCCTTAAGATTCAATGAGTCAAGGGGTTTATGGATTATGAGTTGTTAGTGTAGGTGTTAAGGGATTATGGATTGGGGGTTAACGGGATAGGAAATTTAGTTGTTATGGGTTAAGGGCTTGTGTTTTGTGATAATTGGACTCATAATCCCCTTATCACCACTATTGGGGGTTCCCTTATCAATTGCTCTTGCTACCTTCCCTCTAGGTCCCCTAGACCCTATTAAATTAATTCCTAAGCCCCCTTCTCATTCTCTAATACTAGGTTTATAGATCTTAGTAAACCATGCTTTTACCTTTGATTTCTACCATCCATGCTACCCTTGTGTCCCCTTGCCCCATTCAATACACCATACCATACCCCCCCCCAAAAAAAACCTTTTTTTTCATTCCATTCCACTTTTCCTAATGTTATGAACCCCCAAATTTGGTCCCAATGCCCCTACAACTACACCCTTGGGTACCCTTGGCTAAGGCATTAAAGGACCTCCCATATTAATGTGTTTGAGCGAGCAAGTTGGAGAATTTTCACTTGTTAGTGTCCAACAAGCGGATAAAAAAAAAAATCAACTTACTTAGTTTCCAATTCTTCAACAACCTAAGAAGGTAAAATTACTAGTCAATTACATATCTTAAGCTTCATTTCACACTTTTTGTGCCTCTTTAGACACTATGTGTGTGATAGGGAGTGAGTGTGTAAGAATGCACCAAAAACTTTGATGAGACTGCATATCTCAGCCTTTCTAGCAATTTCTTGAGCATAATAAAATTCCCATCAAATGATGGTTTTCCCATTTCAAATTTCATAGTAGCATACTTATGTCTATTACGTGGCCATATAAATGTTGTGTGCTTGCTTTGGTTGGTGAATTTTTGTGTCTAAATTGTATAGTAAAATGCAATTTGTGGGTTACAAACATAGACTCATTTGCTTTTCCAAATCACCCAACTAATATTTAAATGCCAATGCCACATTCCCAATCTTCTTTTGTTTCAAAACAACACTAAAATTCATTTTTTGGCTTATTTTATTTTATTGTTGCCAAGGAAGATATGCCTATGCATTGTGTTGGTGTCAGTGAGTAATTACAGTGATATTTTTCCAAGCTCCTTGACAAGAAAATTCGTGCATATCCATGTGATATGGTAACAACCACCATTTTTCCCTTTTAAAGGATCCTTATTTATGTTTCATATCACTGTAGTAGTGACAAGGACGTTGCCTTGTTTGCAAAAAGCAAAATTCCTCATTGATGATACATTGACAAAGATTTTTTACCTCAAAGATGTCCTCTTGCAAGCATGGCATGTTATAGAAATAGTATTATAGCATGAAAGGATCACAGAGAATCATCATCAAGAAACATAAATGAATATGGAGAACTACTTTTTACCTCACATGGGTCACGCTACAACTTTTCCAAAGCCTCGTCCTTAGCTTACACCTGTCGTAGAAAACTATGTTTCTCCTCTTTCTCTTCATGTAGAAGCATCTTTAATTCAACGTTATCTATTTGAAGATTATGTTTGTTGTGCTTCAGTTCTTCCAGGGCCTCTTCCATGGCTCGCAACTAAAGCTACAATTGCTCTTTTTCCTTTGTATCTTTCTATCGAGTTTCATACATTATTTCCACCCTTTTGGAAATTTTGGGCATGGTCTTGTACATCGCTTTTTCATCCTCTGTCACTGCACATTCCATTTTTCATGCTTGCAATTCACATCCACGCAAAGACTACTCCGATACCACTTGATCCAGGTCTAGGTGTGACAAAGGACCCTTCCAAGACCTTTTACTTTCGTGATGTGTTAAATTTAATTTTTAAAAGAACATAAATGAATACATCTGCATGTTGTAAATAAGAGGAACATGAAATTCATCAACACATGAAAACATAAGTCGTTGATAATGGAGTTCGTCCAGGAGGGACTACATCTCCGGGCCCTGATGTCAAGATGGTTTAGGCCTGCATTAAGTGTTGTCAATAGCAATGATGTACATAAGAGGTGATGTCGCTCTCATACAAGGAAAATTCTCTCATGCAGGAGTGGCTCCAAGAGATGTTCCACTACAAGAACTCTCAGCCAAAAGGACTCCTATCAGTGTGACATAAACCCATGCATGATGATAATGAACATCCCACCGACATGGCATAAAAGGGATCTCAAAGCAAACATACATGGCAACACATGAGTATCCCATCAACATTACGATAAAGGAATCTCAAACAATAACATGAAGAATCATGAAAACAAGTACATCCCACAAATGATTCTGCATCACATCAAGAAGGAATCATGAAAGCAAGTAAGAAACAAGATCCCAGATCAAACATCAAACAGGGATCCCTATAGCACAATGCATAGCAAAAGAAGTACATGAACACACTGCGTATACCTCACATTCAAGGGCCATCTGAAGAAGAGGATGTCAAACTTTTGAATTTGTTTGTGCCAATAATATCGCTGCGTCGAATCTTGTGGAAATGGTTTCTCGCACGCTGAACGTTGACACCTGCACTCTACCTAGAAAAGTGGTCGAAAAATGAAATGATAAAATGGAAAATCTAAATGCACCATCAAATATGTGGCGTCGAATAGTATAAAATCGACTATCAAATTTCTGAATTCTGAGAAAGTAGAAATCTAGAGCTTAAGGAATCTTTTAGATTCCTCCTAGATTCCTTAAAGATTCCCTCCTCTGGGTCCTCTACAAATATGCTACTCAGATCAAGAAAATGACAGTGCCATCGGGTTCGTGTCATTGAGAGGTGTAAGATTGACATAAAGTTTGTCCAATTTGGACACTGCAAAAATTTCACCCTCCTAGAAATTTCGCTCAATCATGGTTCCACTTGCATTAAAAATTAATATTCGCCTCAATTTCTATGCCCGCTCCTGGTTCCTCCATCCTACCTGTGCGCACTGTGGAGTTGAGGGTTTATATAAACTTGTGGATGGATTAACCAACAAGTTAGTTGTGGCACGTTGGTAAGATTAGCAGTTTGTTGAGGAGGGGTCGGGTGGTCAAACGCTGCCCCTCCCATTTTAATATATTAAGTTTTTTTTCAAAACCGTCAACATTATTGTTAGGGGTTGGGTTTGCATTGGGCAGCCTGCCCCCATAACCTCCATAATTCTTTTGAAATGGCATGTGGCGCAGCAATGTTTGGTGGCACGTTTAAGGCATACTAACATTTTGGGTTGATTGTTCGATGGTTTGGTACATGGTACATCTCATGGGGCCACCGCATGGTAGTGGGCCAGC
>APFE031124325.1:221933-252422 GCA_000404065.3 Pinus taeda | reverse complement strand
CACATGATCAGATCTAACAGCAAATAGATGGCACTTGTTGAGGGGGAGCACATGCCTTTAACAAAGCATTGTTGGCATTATGGTTAATAGTCCTTGATGATGATACTTATATGGCTAAATGATATATCTTGATATGAGTTGTCCATCTTATATGATTCTTGGGGTTACATTGTTGATGTTTAGATCATATTTGTGATTGATGGTGCATGCTTACATGATGATCTTCAAAGCTTGATGATGGGTCTCTCATACTGTTGTTATCATTTGCATGAAGATTATGCAGGATTCCCATAGTACTTGGTGACCTTATGGATGAGGACTGTTGATGACAGTGTTGGATACACAAAGCTGGTAGTTGGGGACATGATGATGATGAGTTCTTATCTATATGTTGATGGATTAGTACTCCCATATGTTGATTGATGCAGATTTTCCCAAGAGATGATACATGGATGGCTATACACATATGATTTTATGATGTGGTTCAAAAGGATGATTTGATTTCTATATGTAGACACACCTTGGTACAGGACGTTTGCAGGTTGCTGATATGGAAATAGTTGTACGCGAGTTTAATAAAGAGTATCCACGTACATACGCCGGTCTGTACAGAGAAAGTCGTGTATATGGAGGCTTAATGGATATCAGAAGGAGCAGGCTCGGGTTGAAGATATTCTGATGTGGGTCTGACAGAGACCATCCGGCACAGGTTCAGGGGGAGCAGATAATCTTCTAATTATGCATTGTTTGCATTAGTTTAGAAGCTTTTGGTTCTGGTTCATAGCTGTTTCAGGTAGATCAAGAACAGAAGGAGAACAGAAGGAAATCTTGGTTGTTGATCTGAATGGTGATTGACAGTTGCTGCTGCTATTAGTTGTTGGTGACTTTCATAAGTCTTGTTTTAAATGTGTCATCTCTATGTCATGTATCCTCTTCTTATCAAGGTCATATAACGGCCTATGTTGATTTCCCCACTATGCCTGGGATGGATAATGTAATGTTCTTGTTTTATCTCTTTTATGATGACAAGGTCATGTAACGGCCTATGTTGGTTTCCCCACTATGCCTAGGATGGATGATGTAGTGTTCTTTCTTTATCATGTGTAAACTTTTGATGTATCCCCACTTAGTTGGGTAGATGAGTCAAGTCCCACTTGGATGGGAGATGGATGTATGTATGAGTATTTGGTACTAGGAAGGTCTTGTATGATGTATAGAGTCGTGTTCTTCTTATAGAACACCTTTTGCAGACCTTACTTACAGTAAGGGGAAGCATGAACAACACTCTTCAGCAAAGCATGTATTCAGGGGGAGCATGGACAAATTGGTACACCTTGGCATATACAAAGGGGGAGCTCATTCAGAGATTTCAGAAGGTACTCAGGGGGAATATGGACAACGGAATGTTTATCAAGAAAAGAGAACATCTTGGTCTGCCCTTTGCCCTTGATGTCAAAGGGGGAGAGTGATTTGGTGTTGTTTCCATCAAGTCCAAAGGGGGAGATTGTTGGCATTATGATGCATGTGTTGTACTTGATGGCAAACCTCTCATAGAAGATCATCTCACTTACATATAACTAGATGAATCTACAAGAGAGATATCAGATCTAACTGAATGCATGGGATGTAGGACAAGTCAAATGCATCAGATGATAGTTCTAAGTGTGACAAGATTAGCTTTGCCATCAAGTCGAAAGGGGGAGATTGTTGGCATTATGATACAAGTGTTGTCCTTGATGGCAAGATGACAGATTATAGTGCAGTAGTTCAGTAGCAAAGAATTGATGATCAGATTACAAAGAATGAAGAAATCTGAGTATACACGCAGGTTCACTATATACCAAGTCACGTACAGAGGCAGGATATACGCAGGTTCACTATGTACCAAGTCGCGTATATACGCAGGTTCACTATATACCAAGTAGGGTATACACGCAAGTTATACTCGCAAGTTTTCTGGGTATACAAAAATGTGTATACACGCGGTTTTGTTGATCAGAAGTCATGTATGCGTATGCACACACTTCCATGCACGGAAAAGCATGTACATGTTGGAAAACTTACCTTTGGTCCGTGGCGGTTAGTCCTTGGAATTTGAACCTATGGTTTTTGGACCATGGCATCTCGACAGACGTGTTGATCCCTAGTATTGAGTTGATGGTATTGGTTTGTTATGGTTTTGGACCATGGTATTGAGCAAGGCCTAAGACTATAGAAGGAGAAGAAGATCATTAGGCAAACGCATGGAAAAAGTCTTGAATATCTGATGAAGGATGAGATCCAGTATGCAGGTTATGGGTTGCTTGATCTAAGCTAAGGAGGGATCTCACAAGTTGATGGAGAACAAGATCTAAGGATAGATCGGGATCAAATGGTTTGAAATGAAATATCTCTATATGATTGATTATGTTTATTCTAGATCTGTATACTGACGCAAGTAATGTTCTGAACTGGGTATAACTTAAGGTTGAAATCGTTGCAATTCATGATTGAATAGTTATAGATTTGTACGCGGGTTAGCTTTGGTAAAAGCGCGTATGTACGCGGGTTTGGTTCGTCCAATTAGCGTATACCATTTAATCTATGATGTTGATGATACAGTTGGTTATGAATAGTGTTGCAGAGTTTAGGGTTCTCCTCTGTGTTCTGGTGACTGCTTTTGTTGACAGGGTTCAGTGATTCAGTATTGGGTGATTCAGAGTTTGATAATGCTAGTGTTGATTGATTGTGTGCTTCAATGATATTGATGGGTCCAGTATGAAAATTGGATGAAACGTGGCCTTCAGATTACGTGTTGTGCTTCAGTGTATCCAGTCTAAAAATTGATGAAACGTGGTACCTGGAGGAGAGAAGATTGTAGGTCAGCACCTACGTACTAGTATCTAAGCTAGTACAAGAGCTAAAGGAAATCTTTGGAGCATTGTAGCAGGTAGTACTGTCTGCGTACTAGTAAATGGATCAGCTAGTACAAGAGTAAAGGAGGAGGTTGTAGCTCCCGTACTGGTATAAGACTGCACCAGTACAAATATTGTAAAAGGATTTTCTTATTAAGAAGAAGATTGAGATGACTTGCAGCAGGTGGTTTTCTCCCGCATTGGGTTTCCACCTTATATCATGGTGTTCATGTGTATGTGCTCTTTATGTGTGATGATCTATTCTGCATACTGTTAATAAGGTTAATAATGTTCTGATGAATTTACTGAAGATAAGCTAACTGAATCATAAGATTACTACATGTACGCTGGTTGCTTTTAACACAGTCGCGTATATACGCGGATATCCTTAACTGAAGTAGCGTATATGAATCTGAGTATGAAAATGAAAATTTTTACTGATTTGATAATACTGATTCACCCCCCCCCTCTCAGTATTATTTCCAACATGAATGAGAGGAAATGAGGGGCCATAAGAAAATTTAAAGTCCTCATGCCACTAGAGCCTTCCTTAAAATCACGATGGCCCACTTGTTGATGTGAGAGATGAGTAAGGAATATCTTTGGTATGATGACCATGATATGACACAACTTATCATAACTAACTGTCAAAACCGATTCTTATAACTGACATGACATTACCATAACTAACTCATGATGACCTGATTTTTCATGACATGACCTTTAAGACTCTTGCATGATGACATTACACTTTAGAATTTATCAGTAGTCCCTTTTGACTTAACACTCATGAAACCAAGGCTGTTATTTACAAATTGAATTCAAATGAATAGTAAGATAGAAATGACTATGATCCCTATAGTATAGGATGCTAACAAGGACCACAAACATTTATAATTGAATACAATTCCTCTATATCCAAATATGTGCGTTTATTCCAATACATGATTCAAGAATCATAGAGCTAGGTAATATGAAGGATATCTTTCTCCACCTTGTAAGCAGACCCCCTAACCTACCTACAAAGTATACATTAGGAAAATACTAATCCCCTACAAGTTTAGAGAAATATCTTGAAATATTGACCCCTTCCACATCAGGCTTATGAAGATCCACTAGTCTCTTTAGGGCATATTTTTTGTGGGTTTTCCAAACCTTGAACATGAAAGACATAAAGAACATGGATGACCATCCATAGGGCCACAAATTTCTCTAAGGGCCACGTGAAGGATATTTTTCTTCCATTATTGAATTTCCTTTTAATCTCTACTTTGTGTTATGGAGATGGGATACGTATCTCCCTCCTAAAAATGAATCCCTCATGTTTTTGATGTTGAATCCTTGTTTAATCCCTACTTTTAATATGTCTAGAGTAGATTATTTACAATGCAAATGATATGTAAAGTAATTAGGGATTTTGGAAATCTATAAAGATTTGGAAAGGAGAGCGTTGATGGACCCCCATTGTTTTCCTTATTATTCACCAATATGTTGAAAAACACCTCTATCACTACCCCCCCATACCAAATTCTTGGTTTACCTTGTAAACGAATATGCTTGGTCAAATATTGGGATCTAACAATTGCTAATCCGTTTCAAAGAATACTAAGTTTGCAATACGAAAAGGATACTTAAACCAAGAAAAGAAAACTACTCAAAAGAAGATTGCAATATTGAATTGTGCACCCTTGGACAAATGACTTTGTGCATAATAGCATGGGAGTTTCCTAGAGTCAATGCCTCTTTTGATTCAACCATTCATTGTGGTGATGTGAACCTAATGTCTCTAGAGTATCATGCCTTCATTAGGGACCTCTTCGGAATTTAAAATATAATTAACCTTCCCAACTACTAACCCCACCTCATTAGATGACCTTCCCCTTTCTAAAGATGATTATTCACTATTTTTTTTGACCCGAAACATCCTTAAAAATTTAAGAGTGTAATCAATGACTATTGTCCATATACATGACATATTGTAGACTTGAACAAAATACTCACATAGTTTGAATCTTAATAGTGTTGTAGGTTCCTTAATAAAGTACAATCTCCTCTATAAGACCCTTTATAAGGTCCACTATCTACAAAACATGTGCAATGATACATGTATCATAACTTTGAAAACTATTATTTGTTTCCAAGATGATCTAAGGATATTGACTATATTTTTAAACACATTCATGAACTAGGATACTAGTAGAAAACTGAGAAAATTTACTAGGATTTGTTGTAAATATGTGTTCTCTAGTCTTAGATAAAAAAAGGGACTCCACTTCTTCAATGAAAGTAGTTAGTGGCCTTAAAACTAATCATATGCCAAAATATTTAAAGCATATACCTCAAATTGGAAAGATAAAGGTCAAGTGCCCTTGCACCAACATATGGAAAACTAAGAGATAACTTAACATTGACACGTATTTGCCTTCTATTTGAGTTTTGGAGCAAAGGGCCCAAAAATTATGACCATAAAAGTTCCCAACCAATTCTTGGTTTGCTAATTCCTTGACTTTATGCATTTTAATGTCTTCTCCAAGTACAAATTTAATTTATTACTTCATCTATTTTACACACTTTCTAACTATTTTTAACAAATACAACCTACAAGTCAATGCACTTCCACCCATCTATCACCCAACAACTGTGGTATAATGGTTTGAAGGATACCTTTCCCTCCTTTCAAAAAATTTGGAAGACACTTATCTAGCCTAAACTCTCTCGAAAACTCCCCTCTTGTTCTTTGTAAAAATAGTTACATGGGTTTGCAAATTATTCATAGTTTTGGCTTCACCTAGCTCATTCAAGGAAGATGATTGTGACATACCCTTTTTTCTAACCCCTCTTATAAATTTTGTTATAAATTATAGTCGTGTAAAATTAATGTGGAAATGTAATACATTTAAGTGGTTGATACAGGGGACACATATTTTAGAGTATGGGGAGGAGGTTATTCGAGGGACTAAGCAAGAATGCTTATTAATGGAACCTATGGGATGGCTGGTGAGAATTAATACAATTGAATGGAAAAATATGATTGATTTTGAGGAATAGTATGGGATTCCTCAATTAAGGACAAGCCCATACTCCTATACCTCTCTTGTGGGATTCATTGAGCACAAGTCAATAGAAAGAGGGAATTCGTGCAAGGGAAGGCAAAAGAGGAGAAGACAAAATTCATAGAGAAGAGGAAGGAGACAAGAGGATACACAAGGAAGATGAAGGTGAACATGTGTATGGTAGGGTAGGTTGTGCATGCCTATGAAAGTGGAATGCCAGAGTGAGTTAAAAAAAAAAAGCTTTAGCGATAGCCCAACTAAGAAAAACCTAAGAGGGTTTGTTGGTTGAGAATCATAGAGCAATGGCTTGCTTTCGACCCTAATAAAGCCACCGAGAACTTGTTGGTTGAGAAATTATGGTGGGATGAGGAACCCATGATTATTTGATTTGATAACACTTGGTGTAGCCTGGGGCTGATAACACAGGTGTAGCACCACTAAGAAGTCACTAGTTAGGCATGCTCTTGCTCCTAGAATAGTAACATAGTTGATAAGTCTCCCTTTTTAATTATGTAAATATCTACCCGAGATTGAATTGAGATTCTTTGTGCTTCATGAGAGCCCTTACATTGATGTTGTTGGATTAAATTCCTTTGTGGTATAACAACCATGACCTTTTGAGAACACTTGAGAAAATGGGCTCTGTTCCATGTATGTGAGCGACACTTGAGAGTTCCTAAGTAAACCACCTCCTCAAGCTCTGAATCTAGGTTGGGGGTGATTAGTTGCAAGAAAGGTTATAGTGAAATCTAATCTAAGGTTGGGTGGGGAGTTCAAGTCCCAATCTCATTTTCTAGGTCTTACATCATAACATAAGTGTTTATCTAGTGTTACATGCTTGAACTATTGTATAAATGCTCATTGTGTATTGAACATGTAGTGCTACTGAGAAATGTTGTTTCCTTCATGATTTTTAGGAATGGTTTAGCTCCTCTGTGATTGATGAGGCATTGATAATTCTATGTCCATTTATGATGTTAGGTTTAGCTTAATTTATTGAGTATTTGAAATGGATGAACCTCTATTGTTTGGTTAATATCTTGCATTAAAATGGATTGTAATAATAGGACTTGTGCTATGGAATTGCTAGTAGAAATCATGCATGTTTCTCTTATTTATATCTATATTTGTATATGACTGCATGATTTTAATGGACACCAATGGGATGAATCCCATATAATCTCAGGAGAGGTAGTAGATTTGTTATCAGTCAAAGAAAGGGACCTTCTAGTCCAATTTTATAAGCTTAGTAGGGATAAGCCAATAGGGAAGAGAGTTGAGGGCATCCCTATCCTCGTTATATCACACACATATATATCTATTGAAAGGTCAGGAAGGATAACTTATGTACATCACTAAGGTGTATGGGTCGGAATGACTATATATATGTATGGGAATCTTAGGAGGGATAGGTCTAGGCCAAGCCTTGGGAGTCCTTGATGAAGTCCTCTTGAATATAAATGAATATATTTGGGTGTGTAAAGATTCAGAGGGATAACCGTGCTAACTAAGTGTTGAAGAGCATCCTAATGTAAATAAGTCTATGTATGTAGGTGTTAATTTCAATATGTACAATCAAATTTGATTAACTGTTAAGGCACCCCCACTAATATAGGTGTATAAAATATATAAATAAAGCTCAAGAGGATGAGTGTATAAATACTAAGTATCGACATGAGATAGAGGCCGAGACAGGAATCTTCTTGTCATTTGATGCAAAAAGTTTTGTCTTGCGTTAGGAATTTCAATGTATACATTATGGTGGATTGCAAAGATAGACAAAGGCCAAGATGGAGAGATTTCCCCATTAGTTGATGAAATTCCCATCTCAAGCCCTCAGGGTTGCAAAGTGAAAAAATAATGCAAAGTGGGTCCAAGAAAAGTTACAAAGGGAAAGTTTGATTTTACATAGTGAGTTGAGACCACGGTAGGACCTAGGGTGGGTTTTGCGTGTTAGAAAATTATATATTACAAAGCAATGGAACACCTAAAATATTATAGAGATACAAACACATAAAACACACAAAACAAGAGAGACACAGATATACGTGGTTCACCCAATTTAGGCTACGTCCATGGAGAAACAACTAGTCATTCCTTTATATTATCTGGCAAAATGAAGAGATACAACCTACAATAGATCCATTGTAATTCCCTCTTCGTTCTCACACAATCTCCTCTCTCTTTTTGGCTCAAAATACACATACACATATACAAAGCCGCAATACAATTTCCTCATATATAGCGAGGGGATGCCTTCTAGGGAAAAAAACCCTAAATTAAACGTAACTTGTACCATCAGATCATTCGCCTAATGAATGGCTCAGATTGACTACAAAATTACAACATTTTACATCTACTTTTTAGCTTCAGGGGTGCTAGCCCGGAACCCTCGCTGGCCCTCGAACCCCCCACACCCCCCCGCATGGAGGGGTGTACAGTCTTCTTAGGGTATACATCTAGCTGAAACAAAGACATCTGAATAAAGAAGATAATGAGGTTCCATTCCAAACATTGCAGTGGCATGATGACATATATTCAGGGTGATTTTCCACTCAGAGGGAATCCCACATGAAGGGTAGAAAAGGGCATGTTGGTGGGTCGGAAAGGAAAATATGAGCCACACATGATGGTCCTAGAGAACACCATGTTGTTAGGGTCCAACCCTAACCCTTTTATTTATGCAATAAGCCCAATGGATTAAGTTAGAGTCATGGTTAGTTAGAGAATCAATAAAGCATGTATTAATAATTGTAAGTGGTTGACCTGCATTAAAGAAAAGGGAACACAATAGTTCTAAATGAGCCATAGTTAATAAATAAAGTGGTTATCCCGTGTTATGCAAGGGACCACTAGTAGTTAGGGTTTTGGAGGTCATTTAGCTATAAATAATCTTATTTAGTAAGGGAAAGATCATTGAGTCTTATTGTAATTGAGCTCTTCTATGCTAGAGGTTGCCTCCTCGAAGAGGCAAGCGAATATTGAATTTGTTTATGAATAATAAAATACGTTTCATTTTTTCTCATTTCATGTGATAATTATGTGTTCTGGGCTATATTTCTTCGTATTTTTGGTAATTTGTATTTCTTGCAGGTCAAGAGAATAAAAAGTGGTATTAAAGCACTTTCCAGGGCCAGTTGTACCTCCAATTTTCGTAGATTTTGTTTAGGCTAGAGACGTGTTCTAACATCTTTAAACCCCAAGATTTGTCGTTGAGAGCATAAACCTACCGATTTGTGGAGGCATGCACATAGGAACTACAAGAGGTGGTCACACTTGTTGGACTCCCTTGTAACCCATGTGGGTACCCCTTCGAGTAGTAGTGCATTAGACAAAACAGCACACAGATTGCACTTCCACGTACCCTTGGAAGCCCCCTAGGCTCACCTGAAACCTAACCTTAGATAAGACATCATCCCTCTTACATCTACAATACAATGAGAACGACACTTGGGGATATTACTCGCACGTACGATAGGGTAGTTGGGTAGTATGGCTAAGGGTATGGTCAATCCTCCTTAGTTAGCACCCTGAAATATTGGGCCGAGTACTATTGTTGGACCCCTGTGTATATTGTGATATGTAGCACCTAACATTCCTTTGTGACCATAGTTCCATCTAGTATTTGAAGATTGCCCTCTACCTTATCTTCCAGATCAGATCCAATAGTTGGAGTTTTGTCCGAGTCATGCAACTCACATTCAGTAGTTGGGGTTCTGCCACTATTGTCCAAATTAGATTCAGTAGTTGGGGTTTTCACAGTGCCAATCAGACTCTTGTGTTGTGAGGATTCTGGCTGCAATAGTCTAGATCATATTGTCACAACACATTCGACAATACAAAGACCTTGGAATTTCTATTACTACACTCCAGGACAAATTTTCGCAAGACATTGGGCAGGATCAATATTTTTGGAATTTGGCCACTGTAGTATTGATCAGGGAGGAGTAAAACTCCTTGTGGAGTTATAAAAAAAACTGAGTTAGATACCATCCCGGGACACTTTCAAGAGACTTAGCCCATAATATTAAGGACGATGAACTAGTCATAGTGGTACCATTCACTTGTAAGCCCCAAATTTTTTGGTAGTCCCAAATGGCCTCAAGTGATCCACATCATTAGACTCTCGAGTTTGACCTCTTTCCAAGCAGACTACTCTTAATTAAGCTCAAACAATTTGTCCGGGATTAGTGTATAGCAGGTACTAGATCTTAAGTTATGGCTACGAAAAAGGTAGTCGAGAGGGTCAACAACCTTGAAGAAAGACTTGATGCATTCAAGACCAAGGTTCTCAAACTCTCAGATATAACAACCCTTATAAGACCGCCTCATATGGAGGATCCTAGTGTTGATGCACACATAAAAGGAGAATCCAGCCATCACATTCACTTCCATGGAAATCGCCACTCTTCGAACCACAAGACCCAAGCTGGAAATTTACAAATTTGATGGCTCTAGCCCTGTAGTATGGGTAGCTCAAATAGAGCAATATTTCTCCCTTAATGATATCTACAAAGATGAAATTAAACTGCATGTTGGAGCCCTTTACTTGGACCAAGAGAGATGGCAGTGGTGGAGGTGGCATCATAAATGTTATCTAGGGAGTGCAACTTGGAACATGTTCTCGAAAGCTATATGTGATCTCTTTGATCAAGAATCTAATCTTTTGGGCCATCTCACGAAGCTCCGACAACCAGCTACGGTAAAGGACTACATTGCAACCTTTGAGAAATTGGCCATTAGAATTGACGGCCTAGGAGATGACTTCTACTTGGAATGTTTCATGAATGGCCTAAAAGAAGCCATCGAAGCCCATGTCTCGATGCACTGCCCAGTGACTTGGTTGGACACATGCCACAAGTCCTTACATGCGGAGATCGCCTTAAATGCCTAGTCCAATCGTCCAAATTTCATTTTCAAGGCAAGTCCCACCTAGGCTCAAGGCCCCCACTCAAGCACTTAAGGTTAAAAAGGTGTCATCAGCAGAAATGGATAAAATACAAAAACAAGGACTATGTTACTACTGTGATGACAAGTACTCTATTGGACATAAATGCAAGGAACCAAAATTCTTCCAAACTGCTACTTTTGATAACAACTTAGCAGATGGAGCTCCATCCCTTGAGGTTCTTGAGGAAGAAGCATGTGAAGCATAAACCGACAATGATCTCACAGCTACGCTAGATGAGCTAGTCATTTTACTACATGCCTTGGCTGGCATTTCTTCACCTCAGACTCTCAAAATCTGGGGCTTTATTAAACATCGACTAGTAATGGTATTGATTGATAGTGGTAACACTCATAAATTTATCCATAAGAGAGTCAAAAAAGTTTTTCATTGCTTTGTGCAGGCAATATCTAATTTCCAAGTCCTTATCGCTAATGTGGGGACCATGAAATTTGAAGGCTACTAGAAAATATTAAGCTTCATATGGGAGATTACCACCTAAAGACCCACATGTTTGCTAATGAAATGGGTGGTTGTGACATTGCTCTGGGTGTTTGTTACACAACATTTTGTCACTATCCTTGTACTCCTTGTCTATGATCCTGGAGGACCTCTACAGTGTACCCGACATGCTTTCCTATCATGAGCATCATACTGTTTAGTGCATAGGTCTAGCATTCCATATTTTTTAGGCCTACGAGCCACAAATGTATAAGGCCTGCCAGCCACTGATGTATTTCGAACACACATATTATTTTTTTAGGTTTTGATGTATGACAATCATTACTGGCACACACACACACACACACACACACACACACACACACACACACACATATATATATATATATATATATATATATATGTTGTACTTCTTTGCTTACTATAGTACAAATGATTTCGTTTTTGAGTTGTTACATGTTTCACAAATGTCTATCCAACACATAATTAGCTAATGCATCTGTTAATGTATTCATGTGTCAAGGAATATGATGATATGTAATGTAATCAAAATTTCTCTCTAGTAGATGAATACATAGATACATTCTCAAGGTCTAAGGGTTTCTGATGGAATATTGCCCATTGAGTTGAAGAACAACAAGTTGTGAATCAAGATTGACAACCAATTCCTAGATGCCAAGAGCAATAACTTCTGACATTAATTTGATAATTGCACTATACTTAATGTTGTTAATAGTTGTTCGACCTAGGAAAATACATTGAAGATCAATCAACTCACCTTGGGGGTCATATATGGCCCATGCCGCTGATAATAGATTTTGAGTACTATGGCAAGCACCATCAGTGAAACCAACGTGAGGGGACACTGACATCTGCAAAGTAGGAAAAAACATAATAAGCAGAGAAGTTGCTTGCAAAATAGAAAACCAAACCACACTGTACAAAAAAGAATCACACACTATTTTACAAAAGTAACCATGAAAGATGACCTAAGCATAGTACTTTATGAGAGAGTCCATGCTCAGACTCGGGTAATCAATCAACACAGATGAACAGCAGAGTTTTATCATTGACATGAAGAGTAAGCATCAACTTGGTCAAATAATAGAGGAGAACTCATATAAAGTTGTGCCCCCATGCCCTTGGGCGAGGGAGGGTTATGAGTCAGAAGATAACCCTATTGCAAGAATGGGAAATCAGTCAAAACTCGGGGAGGGAGAAAAATCCTGAATCCATGAAGAGATAAAGGTGCCCATAATTGAAATGTCTTGACAATGGTAGGAGAAACTGACATGTCAATAGGTAGTGGAGAAGAGAAATTCTCAAGACATGTAGAGATGACCGCCAGGCTAGAACCAAGCCACGGGGAATAAGAATACACATCGAGAGATGAACTCGAAACATGATGATCAGAAGATACCGAAGATGAAGCTGAAACAATTTCCACATAATCAATTTTGGTCAGACTTAATGACATAACCTCACCCCCATGTATCAACAAGATCCGGTGAAGGTATGACCCAAGGATTAGATTTGAACGAGATCATGTTGACATAGGCAACATGAGTAGGTGGGAGCAAAAAAATTCCCATAAAGGCAGGATCATTAAAAAGCCCTGCCCCCACACTCTCATAAGGAGCACCGGTGTGTTTTACATATAGAACATTTCCATCTGAGGAGGAAGAGGCAAAGAAGGACAGTTGGTCGACTATTACTATCTTCCCTTGATGGGGAAAATGAATCATGTGGAATAGGGAGGAGGCTACAGCATGCATGGCATGGGTCCAACTCTGTTCGAGTAGAAGATTATAATTGAGATTAGCACCAATGATCTCTACTTCAACATGTACTATCTTGCCCTCTAAAGTAATGGCAAGGTTGGGTAAGACACCAAATGGTCGCGAATCACGCCCGTTGAAAGCTTCCAAAGTGTTAGGGGATTGGTTCAGAGTGGGAGAACCAATTACCTTCCAACAAGCGATTGACATGATGTAGGTAGAGGCACCTTCATCGATGACGGTCCTATGAATGGTTTTCTCATTGTTTATTACCCGAATGAGAAATGAAATCTGATGAGGAAGATGCGGAACATGGCTTTCTAGATCAAAATAAATAAGACTTGAATCAACAGGATCAATACCCCCAATAGCCGATAGTAATGATTTCCACTGAGATGGGAAGCTTTGAAGTACCTCGAGAGTAGACATAGCTGATGGTACCTAAGCCAAATCCTCGATAATATTATAATGCTGAGTGGCGGGAGCATTGGGATTATACGAGGATTTTCATAGCACACCTCGAGAAGGTGGTCAAATGACATAATCAGGGTTAGGTCACTCTATATGAAGAGGACCAGAACTTGATAGGGTAGAAGAAGAAGGGGTAGCTTATTTTTCTTTCCTTGTTTTCAGGCTAAGAGTTTGATAATATTTTGATCTAGTAGCCACATTAATGGGTGTACTCATCATGAACACTTGTGAACCTGAGGAAGCAGATGATTAAGGCTGGTCTACCATTTAGGTTTGCTCAAATAGAAACAACTCTTTTAGGATAGTTGGGGTCCCTTTGAGCAACTGACTAACTTCAGAGCACTTGGGACTATCCTTCGTATAGTGATCCTCCTCACAAATGAGGCATAAATACTTAGGCTTCCATGGAGAAGCATCACCAACAGACGACTTAGGAGGACCCTGTTTTGGGACATCATATTTACCATTGCCTTTGACTTTCTTCTTACCTTTTTAGGATTTGTCCATTGCAGTAGACTAAACAATGTGGACCTTTGAGGTTTTATTAGGGCCAGGTAGATTACGAGAACACTCATTGGAAGTAGTGTTGGAGACTGACTTATGTTTGGAAGAATATTTTGTAGGGGTCTGTGTCACAGAACCAATTACTCCATCGACAGGAGGTGTAGGAGGAGAAGATGATGTCATATCATATGATGGTCTGGGTGCATCAGGTAACACGTCATATAACGTGCCAGATTGTGAATAGACAAGGTCTAGATACTGGGCACACGCGATAGCTTGTTCCTCGGTCACACATCCTCCCATAGCTATGTCCTCAGCAATTTTGTTGATAAAGGATTTGGTGAACCATTCGGTCAACAATTGATAAGCAATCTCGGACTTAATCAGGTGACGCCTATGCCTCCGTTCATGGATATGATTAGAGATGTGGGTCGCAGTGTCTTACTTGAGTGACATTAGCAGGTGGGTGTCAGTTTCATTGCGAACTGGCAATTGGAAATGTGTGAGAGAGGCCATGGCGAGGGTGTTAAAGTCATGATAGGTATTTCAAGGTAGCTCGATATACCACTTAGTTGCAGCACCTGTAAGAGTTCGTTGGAAAAGATGAAGACAAATGGAATCATCAATGTAAGAATTCGAGGAGCACCAAAGGTGATATGTCATCACATGGTCTTTTGGATCCTCTTTTGCTTTTCCTTCGAACTTTGGACAATCTCTCAAAATCTTGGAAGGGATGGGAGGCCAGTATGTCAAATGCAGAATTGGATCATTCATGAGTCGAGACACATCTCGTAACTCTAGTGTAGCCAAGAACGACAATTGAGTATTAAAAGGCATTGGAGGTTGATAAGCGGGTCCAACCAGAGGAGCCCATCCCTGTTGGTAAGGATTTTGTCCCTATAGTGGAGGGTTTTGTCCATAGGGAATTTGATTTTTCCCCACTATAAGTTACCTTTCCCGTAGGGTGTATTTTTACCTTGAAAGCCTTGAAACTGTCCAACCATAGGTTGTTGATAAGCAACATACGGGTTAAAAGGTTTTTGAGCCTGCTGACCTTGGAAATATGGATGTTGCACTTGTTGCCCTTGGACATACGGGTTCTGAACCTATTGCCCCTGGACATAAGGACTTAAAACCTACTTTCCTTGAACATAAGGATTTTTCACTTGCAGCCCTTGGAAATTAGGATTTTGGGCCTGCTACTGTAAGACTTGAACCTGACCTTGTCCTTGCAAGGGTTTCCCCTGTTGATATGAGTACAAGGGTTGTTGCTGCCCGGGTTGGCCCTACTACTACAAGGGTTGACCTTGCGGCTACAAAGGTTGTCCCTATGGCTATAGAGGATTTCCTTGCAAATACATAGGTTTGGAGGTTTGTCAAACATACTATATCTGTGGTTGCATGGTTTGCTACAACAATTTCAAGGGTTGACCTTGCGGTTTTTGCAGTTGTCTTTACTGC
This sequence comes from Pinus taeda, assembly GCA_000404065.3. Taxonomy (NCBI): domain Eukaryota; kingdom Viridiplantae; phylum Streptophyta; class Pinopsida; order Pinales; family Pinaceae; genus Pinus; species Pinus taeda. The sequence continues at coordinate 236,851 of APFE031124325.1, read as the reverse complement.
GCCATCACCTGCCCCTACTGCTGCATGGATGGCCCTTGCTGCAACAAAGGTTTCCCTTATTGTTGCAGAGGCTATCCTTACTGCTACAAGGGTACTTGAACATTTACCGAATTAATACCTTGAAAATTTCTAAACTGTATCTGGCCATAGCCATCGGGAATGGTGGACGGACCAGGCTGAACATATTGTCCAAGGTGAAGAATGTAAGGTGGATTGACCATTCATTGAGAACCATATGGAACATAAGGAGTTTGGTACTGAACCTGAGCCTCATATGGCTGCGGATACTAGAAATTCCTTCACCCAAATAGACCAACGGGATTTTTGACCTGTTAGTATTGGACATTGCTTGATCCAGCAGGACTAGCAGGGTGTTGAATAGCACTAGAGGAAGGCTAGTTCATCCCAACCATGTGAGCTTGTGAGCCACTTACATTGGTTGTGCCTGACACCATAAAAACATTCGGATGTTGCCCCCTAGGCTGCACAACCTATCCACTTACTGGAGGGATTGATGAATTGAGAGAGACATGACTCGAGACCATCGGTTGAATCAGATGGGTTGATTGAACCGATGAGACAAGAGGATTCAGAATGGTGGGTCGCACCGAGATTGAAGTGACTGCATAAATCACTGTCTATTGGGAGGTCGGGTTTTTAATGAACAGAACTATGGTAGGCATAGCGCTAGATGCCCAAATAGGGTTATGATAAAGTGACTAGGCACTAGGTGTGCCTGAGACCAATTGTGTTAAAGTCACATAATTAGGTGGCAAGTATCGATAAAAACTGATAGGAATGCTTCCCATGTAGGGGAAACCTTCAAGTGGAAAATGTTATTCTTCCTCTTCGATAGTGTGGAGAGTGGAGACCTTCGAGTGACCCAGAGAGGAGATTCGAATTTCACCTTCGAATTCCATAGGTGGAAACAAGCGATGATGAACAACTAAAGATGTTCAAGGGGATAATTCCAAAGGAATACCTGGTTGATCATACAAACTGTACAGACGCTGCAGTCATATCACAACAGGTTCGAACAGAGGATTCATAGGATAAACAACTAGTCCAAGCTAACCTTCAGTAGTCGGTGAACTCTCAGGAGTCTGGACAGGATTGTCTGAAGATTCTAGGCCAATATCATAAAATGACCCAGTATCTGAGGGAGGTGGAGGATGAGATGAAATAGGTTGAATGCTCAGAAAAATTCTGAGTTCAACACCTTGGTCCTCAAGTGATTGCGGTAATTCAGGAAATGGCTCCTCAGACAATCTTTCAGACGGAGGAGAGGAATAGGTACTAGGTGAACCAGATGGTTCGGCCACAATGACTTCGTCTCCAATAACAGGAAAGAGAGATAAATTTCAAGGCTTTAAAATTTACTTTAAGGAATACTCATGAATTGATCTAGGAAAGACTAACAAGGATGTTATGAGATCATGGGCAACAATTTTTTAAGACGCATAAACAAACTAGTGCTCTTTCATGTTTTAAGAGTTGAGAAAGAAACAAAGATGACTCTATCACTTTCGATTTGAAACGAGCTCGAAGGGAAAATTTCTCGGATGATCTTTTAAGTTTAATGAGTCAAAAATATCAAATGACTACTTAGGATGATATAGGTAAAAAAGTTTACCAGGTAACTGTGAATTACAGAAGACCTCCTGGCGAATTGAGAAGTATGAGCAGGAAATCTCCACGAATGCTGTGTTTGGTGTATCACGTTTACAAGGCGGTAGACCCGGATTCCTATGGATAAAGGATTGTAACATAATGGAGTCTCCCTTTACATATGTGATGGTATGGGGAGCACAAGTTCGTACTAGCGATGTCTAGTGCTGAAGCTAACAATAACTGCTAAGTTTAAAGATGCCAGAACATGTCTCTGGCCTAGGCCTTCTAGATGTGATCGTTAGGTTTCAAATGTGCTTTAGGTTAATTAAGTTCATTTTAACGTTTATCTTGGATTATGTCTCATTTTTTCAGGCCTTAGCGATGTGACTCAAAAAATCCTATATGCATTTAAATGAGACAAGACTCTTTCAATTCGATGAATTGCTTACACTAGAGAGAGTAGAAAACACAATCAAATGCAAACAATCAAGCAACTGAAAGCAAAATGATTTTTTCACTACTTTATTTTTTGAAAATAAACTAATGAAAAACTCTTTCCAATTCTTATTTTCCTAATAAGTGCACTTCAAGCAGTCCTTTCACAAGTAAAGACAATTCCTTTTTCTTTTCAAATGCAAATGAAACTCTAGTCATCAATGATGCTAACTAACATAACACAAAAAACTGGAATTATGTACTTTTCATGAAATGAAAAAATGAATCTTTCATAAAACACTTCAATGAAAATGTTTTTGAGACAATTAAACCTCAAGCAAATGAAAAGACACAAAAGAGATTTTCTTCTAAGCCAATGATGCAACTACTCTATCAAAAACAAGATAAGCAATGTGATCTATGCTAGAGAAGAGACACTTAAGCAAATGAAACCTTTCAAACTTGTGTGATGGAGATCAAAGCAGCAAGAGGACTACAAACAAAATGCAAGGAGTAAATTCACCAATCACTTGACTCATTGAGTTCACAATTAGCTGAATGGATGACAACTTAGATGCCCTAGGGCCACCAACCATCCAAGGACTCAAGAAATCAAGTAAAAAGAAGACAAATCAACAAGCACATAAACCAAACCACATGAACCTTTCCAGTCAGGAAGAACACAGTCAAAACAAATCAAGAGATAGAAATCAGAAGGGAAATACACACTGGCTATGATCTAGGGTAAACCATGATATTCACCTACAGGAATCGGTGCTACTGCCTAACTGACAACACACGCCAAAGGGGGGTTCACATGATTGTTTTTGAGAAAATCGTGTTGATTGGTGCGACTGTCAGAAAAATAAATGCGTTGACCGGGGATTTAAGGAAAAAAAAAAATTTCAAAGGCTAAGACCAGACTTGCCACTGTAAATTTCAGGCTTAGATTAGTAAACTAGGCAAAGCAGAGAACACTAAAGGGAAATGATGATACTAGAAAATTTCACACAAAACCATAAAATGACAATCAATCAAACAGAAGGATTGGCTCCCCAGCGGAGTCACCAATTTGTGGTGCAGGTAAATCATAGGTGTAGACACAAACAATTCCTCTAGCCCAAGCGAGCGGGTCTAGACACAAACAAACAATTTATGGAAGATCTCCTTAAATCAAAGCCAAATAAGAGGGCCTACCTCTTAGTACACTATTCCGCTTGGTGATGATCTTTCTTCCTCGCTCCATATATCTTCTGTTTCGTTCCTTCAAACACCTAAAACAAGTAAACAACAACGAACAACAAACGTGATAACATACAAATTGCATTTAGCCTACTTAATAGGTCAAGGAACATTAAGCCATAAATATGTGAGATGACATTTCATGTAGGAAATCAATCGATAGTTCCATCTATATTAGTTCAAAAAGAGATTACAACCGTTGTCTTGACATTGTTGTTCTCCTTCGACATATCTGGGTTCCCACACATCTGCTAGCACTTCATGGATAACCCCAACAAATGGAAGTTCAAGGCCTCTTTCCCTTTAGTCTCAAACCAAACCAAAATCACACTATTCTCCCTCAAACACACACTAGAGAGCTATAAGATATAAATGACTTGTTGGTTATTCACACTTGCTCTAAAACTCCAACTAGAACTTAATTAGGACTACAAGCTAACTTGTGCTTTGGGAAAAAGAGAGGTTTATATAGCTTGGATGGAGGGGAGATGGTTCCTCTTCTCATAGGAGAAGGACTTATCTCTTGGATTAGTTCCATCCTAATAGGGGAAAGGAGCCCAAACTGACCTCCTCGACTCCATCCGGCCAAACCATTTACCAGACTTCTATTACGAAGATTCTATAGCTGGCAGCTTCAGCTCCATATTTAAAAAGCTTTCCAAAAGAGGATCCATGTGACTAGGAAAGGGCTCAGTCGATCCAATCAGTGATAGGAGGACATGGATCATTAGCGTCGGTCTTATAAACTGGGATAAACAGAAGATTTTTGGGAAATGATGCAAAAGGTAATTGTTATGCTCATGAAGAGGAAAACAATGGGAGTTTCTTCATGATAGGAAAGCATGTCAGGTACACTATAGAGGTCCTCTAGGATCGTACAAGGACAGTGACAAAATGCTCTGTAACAGTGCAAAATGGCTTCGCACACTGGGCCCTATCACAATAGATTTCCAAGAGATATATATGAGATTTAAGAAGAATGAAAAAATGCACACTTTAAGGGGACTCCAGGTAGGTGCTCCTACTATCATTAGCTCGCATAGAATGGAGAATATTTTTAAAAAGGGCCATCTTAGAGTAGTCGCCCAATTTAATACCATCCAAGCCATTTAATCCACTAATCCTCATATTCACCCTGATATGTAACTGTCTTAGATCGCCATGAGCTAGTCTTGGACAATCCTAAAAAGCTTCCACCCTCTAGGGGTGAACATGATCATAGTATCCCTTTGATCCCAGGGAACCAACTGCCTAATGTCTTCCCATATCAATATCATTTTTCCCAAAAGAATGAAATTGAAAAAATCATCAAGGAACTCAAAGTCGGTGTTATTCATCCCATTATCAGTCCTTATTAATATCCAATGGTTATGGTTCTAAATAAAGATGGATAATGGCACATGTGTCTAGAATTTCGAGCCTTGAACAAGCTCACTATCATGGAAACATTTCCTATTCCGGTTGTTGATGAACTGCATGGTGCTAAATTCTTTACCAAGCTAAACCTCCTATCAGGATATCACCAAATATGCATGAAGGAAGTAGACATTCCAAAGACTACCTTCCAAACTCATGAAGGCCATTATGAATTACTAGTCATGCTCTTTGGTCTCTATAATGCTCCATCTACTTTTCAAAGCCTCATGAACCACCTGCTGAAACCATATCTCTGGAAATTTATCTTGGTCTTATTTGATGATATTATCATCTACAACATAACCTGGGACAAACATCTTTAGCATGTAGACCAAATAGTGCAACTGCTTCATGATCACAAATTATTTGTCAAATTATCCAAGTGCTATTTTGGCATGGAAGAAGTCGAGTATTTGGCACACATTGTGGGTTGTGAAGGAGTGAGAATTGATTCGAAAAATATTCAAGCAATGCAAGATTGGACCCAACCAAAAACCATGAAGAGCTTGAGGGGATTCTTGGGTCTCACTGGCTACTATTGAAAATTTGTTCGCAATTATGGTCAAATTGCTAGACCCCTCACTAATCATATCAAGAAAAATTCATTTCTCTAGACTGATGTAGCTCAGAAGAACTTCTTGGCAATCAAACATGCCATGTGCTCCACTCTCGTATTGGCCCTACCAGACTTCATCAAATATTTTGTGATTGAATGTGATGCTTCCAGTACCGATATTGGAGTTATATTAATGTAGGAGGGTAGACCATTGGCTTTCACCAGCCAACAACTCAGTGGAAAACATCTAGGTCAATCTACCTATGAGAAAGAAATGATGGCCATCTCACATGCAGTAGACACTTGGTGGCCATACTTGTTGGGGCGTCGTTTCCAAATCTGCACGAACCATCAAAGCCTAAAATATTTTCTGGATCAGCGTCTATCATCACCACAAAAACATAAATAGATTGCCAATTGCTGGGATATGATTATGAGATAATTTACAAGAAAGGGTGTGACAATGTAGTAGTTGATGCTTTATCACGCCAATTTGAGGATGATTTCACCCTACTATCACTCTCTCTACCCATCCCAAATTGGATTGAAGAGGTCCGCAAGGAATGGTTCTCCCACCCATCTCTTTCCAGACTCATCAATAATTTGAGAGAAGATCGTAATTCCTCAGCTAAATACTCTCAGAAGGATGATATTATTCGCTACAAGGATTGAGTGGTTTTATCACCGAAATCCACCCTCAAAACCCACATCTTGGACGAGCTACACTCATCTCCATTTGCAAGACATTCAAGATTTCATTAGACTTATGATTGTACATGTTGTTCTTTCTTTTGGACTGGCATGAAAAATGAAATTCTTACTTTTGTAGTTGAATGTGATGTGTGCCAATGCAACAAAGAGGAGACAATTAAGTTACCAAGTACCTTACAACCATTACCACTCCTTGCCTCTATCTCTATGAATGTTTCCATGGATTTCATCAATAGTCTCCAAAATTCAGGAAACAAATCCATCATCATGGTGTTTTCGAACAAAATTTCTAAATATGGTCATTTTTGCACTCTACCATACCCATTTACACCCACTTTGGTGGCTCAAGTTTTCTTGGACCAAATCTTCAAACTACATGGCATGCCAACTTCCATTGTTTTTTATCGCAGCCCCACTTTCACCAGAAAAATTTTACAAGAATTTTCAAGCCACAAGGTAATCAACTCCAACTAAGTATCACATATCATCCCCAAACCAATGGTCAAATAGAAGCAGTCAATAAATGTTTGGAGGCATATCTAAGGTGCTTCACTTCAGAAAAGTAGCATCAATTGGTATAGTGGCTACCTTTAGTTGAATGGTGATATAATACTAACTATCATGAAGCTACCAAGATGACTCCATATGAGGCAGTGTATGGCCAACTCCTACCTTCACCTATTTCTTATATCCCTAGATGTTCTAAAGTATAGGTGTTTTATCAACTCCTAAATAGCCATTCCGCCATGATTTATCATCTCAAAGATAATCTACATCAAGCTCAAAACTGAATGAAGAAACAAGAAAACCAAAATCATTCTGAGCATGCATTTCAAGAAGGGGATAAGGTATTCGTGCAACTCCAACCATATAAGAAAAAACCTCTCAAAGAAAAAGGCTACTAGAAACTAGCACCAAAATTCTATGGACCTTATCGGAAACTTCAACATATAGGAGTTGTCACCTACAAACTAACCTTGCCATCTACTTCCAAAATCCATTCAATCTTCCATGTATCATGCCTCAAGAGAGTGGTGGGGAACAATTGCAGAGTTCAAACAAGTCTACCTAAATTGGATGAAGAAGGCTCACTTTAGCTCCGACCAAAACAGGTCCTCGATGCTCGTGAAATACCTCTCTGTAGTCACATGATCAAGGAGGTCCTCATCAAGTGGAAAAAAACCTTTCTAGAAGATGTGACTTGGGAACCATCCACCATTCTTCAATAGTTCCTGTGACTTCAACCTTGAGGACAAGGCTACTTTTGATGGGGGAGGGCATGTTAGGGTCCAATCCTAACCCTTTTATTTATGTAATAACCCCAATGGACTAAGTTAGAGTCATAATTAGTTAGAGAATTAATAAATACCATATTAATAATTGTAAGTGGTTGACCCGCATTAAAGAAAAGGGACCACAGTAGCTGTAAATAGGCCATAGTTAATAAATAAAGTGGTTAACCCATGTTTTACAAGGGACCACTAATAGTTAGGTTTTTGGAGGTAATTTAGCTATAAATAGTCTTATTTAGTAAGGGAAATATCATCGATTCTTATTGTAATTGACCTCTACTCTGCTGGAGGTTGCTCTCTTGAAGAGGCAAGTGAACATTGAATCTATTTCTAAATAATAAAATACTTTGCAGTTTTTCTAATTTCATGTGATAATTCTATGTTGTGGGCTATATTTCTTCATATTTCTAGTATTCTTGATTTCTCGCAGGTCAAGAGAATAACACATGCCATGTGACGGTAGAGTGATGCCATCTTAGGCTAATGTCATCTCAGGGCCTCAACAGGGTTGGAAATGTGCACCGAGGATAAATGGTATAGATTTATGACCGATATTGACAACAATTTTTTCCAACTGTTGAAGCAAACAAGTATGTCTTGGGATTTTGAGCCTTGGGGCATTAGTGTAGTGGTGGCCAAGGAAATACACCGAGAGATGTAGGCCAAGATGGGAAACCCCATCCATCATTTGATGTTAAAGGATCATTGTCTTTCCTCGGGATTTTTTCTATGTGAGTTCACATTAAGACATGGAGTTGGGATCAGGACTAACATTCATTATAATGGGAATCTGATGATTTACAAGCTCTAGAAGGGGGTCCAATGGGTGTCGGGTGTTGTGATGTAGCTTATGCCACGATGGCCTAGTATAGGAAAACAAAATGAAATTGACTGGCTTGGGTGATGATATAACAGTGAGGTGAAGTGCCACGTGGGTGCTACATGGTAGAGCTCAGTGACGTGGTAAGAGTTTATTGGATGAATCTTTAAATGGCCACATATTTTGATATGGGCGTCGGATTGAGGAAAAAATTATATTGTCAGAACTCTCAACAAGTTGGATGCAGTAGAGATGTTTACTTTAATTTCAAGGGAGTATGAAAAATGACAAAATTTTTAGACCCCATTTCCATAACAGGACATTGGAATCTTAGGTCAATAATAGTAACACCTTATACCACCCTTAGTTTGGGCTATGAGGTGGATGGGGGGTTGTTGCAGAGTGGTACTAGAGTAGTAGGTTCAACACCTTTATCTTTGGAGATAAAGTTTAGGGTCTCTGACATTGTAATGTCATATTTTAAGGTACTCTCTAGAGTCATGTGAAAGAAGAAGTTTCAACACTAGACCTTTGGATATGAGTGGAGCTCTACCATAAAGTGTAATAGTTGAACGTGAATACTATTGCATGCTACTTATATAATTTGATTCTGGATTGCATGCTGATTGAAATGATGTTTCATGTATGTTTGAAGTATTTAACAAATGTATTAACATTTCATGCATTTGTTATCTTACATCTTAAAGGTCTAGACAAACTATTGTTGTGACCTTGGATCCATGCCCTTTCTTAAATCGTTCTAGGATTGCCTACATGGTTGTGTATATGATTGTTTATAATGTACCAACACTCTTGGTTAAATGGTGTACCTTTACATGGAATAAAATCTGCATGTGAATATTCATATGATATAAGGGATTTGGGGAATCCATGTGTTACTAGTATCTATATCATATTGCTCGACCTAGTGAATGATATGTGTATATATATGCATATTGTTTAAGATAAGCGAATCCCATAATATGTATATTGTACGTGGCTAAGAGCCTTGATGGACTAGAGGTTGGTTGTTCGAATATACTGGTTGTTGTTATGATGGTCTTTCTTATGGATTCTTGTCACGAATGGTTAATGCTTTCCTTGCTCATGGAATGGTGTGTAGCATATGGGAAGGCTCACTAAAGCATATAATGGATGTTATTTAAATATGAGACTATAACATCTATAATGAATACTTGAATTGGATGGGTTCAAGGGAAAAGACCTTGTGCTAGTCCTTTGGGGACAAAGGATTTTGTGACTCTATTACTGAGTAATATGTTTTCTGATGATTTCAAGTGGGTGCTAGTGATAGCACTATGTGTGATGGTTATGTGTTGATTACAAATTGCATCACATGCATATCCATGAAGATCTTATAACTGTGAAATGAAAAAAGACCGATGCTAATGTGTTAGATTGTTTCCAACTAACCTTTTAAGATTGTAGATATCTTTCTTGCTATCCTTGGTGAAGAGGTTGAATATATTTTCTATGGTTGGCCTTGTTAGAGAGTTGATCTTGGATTAGTGATTATGGTATTGGTAAAGAGACTGAATGTAACTATGTACTTTGATATGTATAGGTGTACGTAAATTTTTATTTTTGAAATTATGATGAGCTACATAAATGCACATATTTATGTCATGGGTTTTCATACGTGTTACTGATAGAAATTTGGTATGTGTATAACTAAAATTAACATGCTTGGCATTAGCATGGGAAGGTAAGAAATTGAATTATTCTTATTTTAACTAACAACCGAGTGGATGTGTGACAACACATATGAATCCTTGGTTTTAGGAAGAGGAAAAGGCATGACCAGCAGAATTTAGTAGGAATAGGAAAGGGAAAACTCCCCTAAGAGAGGAGGGACCTCCAAGAACTTGAGGGATGAGTTGGGAAACTAAAAGGAAGACACTAAGAAACTCTCTAGGAAGTAGCGAGGGATGGCCAAGTTGAACTTAAAATTGCAAAAAGTCATGCAGGAGTTGACACGATGGGCTTCATCTCCAAAAGAGTAAAGTTGGGTTGACAGGGCCAAAAGGAGGCCTCAAAGGGATGAGAAGGAAATGAATCCCATATCATGTTGGTTCCAAGGGGAGGAAAAATGAAAATGGAATTTTCCAACAAACAAAGAAGGAAAAGGGAATATCACTTAACTGATCCACATGCACATGATCCAACAACAAGAAACGCCAGAGGAAAGGAGGGAGTATCCCCTCATGACCTCTAATTTTCATATATACTTGTAATTTGAATCAAAAGGGCCCCTTCATGGACTGTTTGGGTGGTGATGTACATTTTCAAGTTCCATAAAAACCATAGAAGCACTCATCTTGAATTTAAATGTATGAATGTAATGCATATGATGGTGAAGGACACTGTGAAAGTTGGACCCATGGGTAATGGTTGATTTTGGGTTCTTGTATGTTTCATGTGTTTTTAAGATTCAATTATATTTTATTTGTTTTTTATTGTTGACTAAACACATGGCCATGCTAATTTTTGGTTGCAATATTATGATTGTTGTCATGAACTTTTATTGTTGTCATCATTCCTTTTTGTTTTTTCCTTTGTCTTTGATGTGTTGGGGCCTCTATGAAATCATTTTGGTGTGGAAATAAAGCCATGGATTTCTAGGAATATATGAGGATAACCCAATATAAACTTCTACCCGAGTGAGGCCCTATGCATAAATGAAGAGCAATAAAATATGACAAAGGCTGGATTTGGGAAGATGGGTTGAAAAGGGCCATCGTTGGTGTATGTTAGAGCATCACTCCTAAATGTGGCAAAAAGCTTGAATGAAGGATTATAACTGGGTTGAGAATTGGATATGTGAACAACAATAATAGAAAAATTGTAGTTGAAAGTGTTGATAATAACAACAAGGTGGAAAAAGGAAAATACAGAAAGGGTAAAAGTATTACTTTGGCCAAATTGGTAACTATCATTTCAATTCTATGCATGATATGCATAGGTGCAGGGAGTTCTCTCAACTATGATCTTATTGACATATGTTGATATGTGTGTTAGGTGCATGAACCTGTTGATGAATAAATAAATGAATGCATGAACTAGCATTACAATTGAGATGTTCTTGTTAGGGATCATTCTTATGAAATAATGATTGATGATACTCATAAATTTAATATGTGTGTGCGTGTGTGTGTTTGAATGACATGTTTGGGATAAAATAATATAGTTATCTAATGAGATTATAGGTTGTGTGAGGAATCCATTGAGAAAGTGGGAATCCATGTTGTTAATTATTTTATTATCATATGAATATGACTTTTATGTGCCCATGTTGTATTATGTCTATGACAAGGAAATTCTAATGGTTGTGTCAACAGGTATATTAACCACTAACCAAAATCCTTGGTCATAGGATTAGGCATGTATGCCACTAAGCATCGTGTTGAATCTATACAAGAGTTAAATGGAGTAGGGATGTTTTGATGATAGCTATGTTGAGAAAACCTAGAGGGATCGCTGGTTGAGAATCACAGAGTTGTGGCTATGTTCATGGGATGATAACACCACTAGAGATGTTGGTTGATAAATTACTAAGAGGTTAAGGAACCCCAAGTCTAGTGGGTTGATAACACTTGATGTATCCATTGGGGAGGGCTGAGAACACAAGTGTGAGAACCACTAAAAAGTCGATGGAAAGTGCACTCTTATTCCTATAAAAAAAATATATCTAAAAAACCTCATTTTCTACTTATACATCTCTCCCTCCCTAAGACTAAACCAAGACTCTTTGTGCTCCATATGAACCATTGTGATGTTTTGTATCCATTGTGGTGTAACAACAAGGAGATGTTGAGAACACTTGAGAAATGGGCTCTGTTAAGTACATGTGTGTGAATGGTTGGGAACCCACCCAGAGGGATGTATTCGAAGACAGAGTTGACTGAAGACCACATGGAGTAGAATAGCCACATTGATTATTATGTCTTTGTTATGAGAAAAAACTCGGTGTTGGTAAAGCCATCTAAGTCATTTTGTTCAATAACCACACTGAGTGGCCAATCTGGAAACTACACTAAGTGTTGTATCTTAGGGGTCGAGAAAAATTCAGGCATTCGAGCTTGTAGACAAAGTTAAAGAACGTGTGGTTTATTTTGAAGATAGTTCCTTAGAGGATTAGAAAACATTTAGATCAGTTAAGCTTCAAGACAAGTTAAAAACTACAAGGAGCTACGTTGAGTACTTGTCGTGGGGCCAAGAAACTCTCAAATAGTTTTGTTTAAAAATATTTGCAGTAACTTGAATTTATGAGATAATTTGATTTTGTTGTGATATGAAGTGAACTAAAAATGTAAGCTCTACCTCATGATAACATTACTAATAAAAGTGTGATTTTTTATTATTATAGAATTTCCTTATGATGAATCTCATGAAAATTTGTGTGCTTATGATAAAGGAAGATCATGAAACTGTTAACACAAGCATATGAGGATGACTGTTTGTTAAACAACAACAACTTGAATATATCAGAGTGCACAACAACACGCTAGAGATGAATAATTTAAGAATAGGGCCATTATGGTGGCACTGGAACTTGGTATTGTTTACTAATTTTCTATGAAGTATGCCATGGCTGATATGAGTGTGTTAAGGTAGGGAAATTCCTTGGTTATGAAATCTTCCAATGTGAGGAAACTTTTCCAAGGGATGGATCACTCGAGGAAATGGGAATAAGAGAAGGGAATGTGATAATTTGAAAATAAATTTGTTTTAATGAGTCATGAGCATGCTGATTAGGATCAAGAGTACATTAGGTGTGTCCTGGGAAGCAATGAGTTGAGATTGTTTGGTGAAAAGGCATTGAGCGCGGTGTACATCAATGTTGGCTATAGAAGGCTTAAAACAATATGGAAAGCAAGTCATTAAAGATCGATGAGGTAAATTAAGAACCATGTGAGTTGCAAGAGCCAAGTGGCTACTTTAATGGGGTACTATACCCATTAGGTTCATGGGAAAGTAATTGTGAAAGTAAAAATGTAATTGTAATGAGGTTGGTTTATAAAGCTCACTGGTAATTTTTTTGTTTAGGAATAGAATACTGAGCATAGTGTTCCTCTAAGGGGGTGGGGTTTATTACATATCCTTTTTTATAATCCCTCTTGTAAACTTTTTTATGAATTATATTCATGTAAAATTAATATGGAAATGTAACACATTAAGTGGTTCAGATATGGGACACATATTTTGAAGCTTAGGGAGGAGGTTTCATGAGGAGTTGTGCAATAATGGTCATTAATGGTAGCTATGGGATAATTGGTGAGAATTAATACAAATGAATGAAAAATTATGACTAGTTTTGAGGAAGAGTATGGGCATCCTCAATGAAGGATAAGCCCATACTCCTCTATCTATCTTCTGGGTTGTGCAGGGGAAATTCAAAAGTAGGAAGGACTCAGTGCAAGGGAAGGAAAAGGAGGAGAAAACAAAATCCCTAGAAAAGGGAAAGGAGACAAGAGGACACATAGGGAAGAGGAAGGAAAATGTGCATATGGTAGGGGTAGGTTGTGCACACCTGTGAAAGAGGAACACTAGAGAGAGTTAAGAAAAAAAATAAAAAATCTCTAGTGGTAGCCTAGATGAGAAATACCTGAGAAGGCTTTCTAGTTAAGAATCACAGAATAGTGGCTTACTTCCAAGACTAATAAAGCCTCTAGGAACTAGCTAGTGGGATGAGACACCTAGGACTAGTTAGATTAATAACATCCGGAGTAGCTTGGGGATGAGAACACAAGTGTAGCGGCACTAAGAAGTCCCTATGTAGGAATGCTCTCACTCCTACAATAGTAACACAATTGATAAGTTTCCCCTTATAATTATGTAAATATGTACCCAAGACTGAGCTAAGAATCTCTATCCTCTACGAGGTCCCTTGCATTGATGTTGTTGAATTAAATACCGTTGTGGTTGAACAACCAAGAGCTTTTTAGAACACCTAAGAAAACAAGCTCTGTTAATTGTATCTAAGCTATGGTTGAGTGTTCCTAAGTAAACTACCTCCTCAAGATCTGAATCTAGCCCAGGGGTGATTGGATACAAGAAAGGTTGTCGTGCAATCCAATCCATGGTTCAGTGGAGATTTGAAGTCTCAATGTCACCTTCTAGGTCTTACATCAAAAGTTAAGTGTTTATCTAGCACTTTGTGCTTGAACTATTGTGTAAATGATCGTTGTGTGTTAAATGGATGTACTAATGCTGGGAAATGTTATTTCCTTCATGATTTTTAGGAGTAGCTCCTATGTGATTGATGAGGCATTTCTAATTATATTTCTATTTATGAGCTTAAGTTCAGCTTAATTTCTTGAGTATCTAAGATGGATGAACCTCTATTTTTTTATTAATCTCTGACACTAGAATGAATTGTAAAAGCATACCCTATGTTATGGAATTGTTGGTAGAAAGAATGCATTTTTACCTTATTTATATATGTACATGTATATGAAAACGTGGTTTTAATGGATATCATGACCTAAATGGGATGAATCCCATATAAGCTCAGAAGAGGCAGGATAGTTATCACCAGCCAACAAAAAGGGCCTTTTGGTTTAATTTTATAAGTTTAGGCGAGATACACATGTAGGGAAGGGAGTTGAGGGCATCCTTGTCGTTGTATAATCATATATATATATACACACACATGGAGTTTAAATACGAGCTTAGGAAGGATAGATTATATACATACACAAAGGTGTATGGGTCGGAATGAATATATGTATATGTATATGTGTGTGTGCGCGCGCGCATTAAGCTTATGAAGGCTAGTCATGTTGACTAAATGGTGAGGTGTCGCCACTAATAT
>APFE031124325.1:207980-221510 GCA_000404065.3 Pinus taeda | reverse complement strand
GAGGAAGAGAATATAAAGGCTAAGTGTTGATGGGAGGTAAAGGATGAGATGGGAATCTTCTCATTGTTTGACAAATAAAGTTGTGTCTTGCCTTGGGGATTTTTCAATGTATATGTTATGGTGGATGAGTGAGATAGATAGAGGTCAAGATGAAGGGATTTCCCCATCAGTTAATATGAAGGAATACCCTTATCAATCCCTCAAGGCTATGAGGTGGCAGTATAATGCAAAGTGGGGCCATGAAAATGATGCTAGCTGACTGACATCCCTTCATAAATCCCATGTGGACCTATGAGTTAAGGCCACAATCACAATCTATCGGAAGCATTATTGATGCACTATTGCCTTAAAAACCCAGCTTTACAGCTTTATCAAAATTTAAAGTAATACAAGGGAAAACCCGTTCCGATCAACAAATTGGACTTCAAATACATAGACCTGCATATATAAATGTCATCAGGTCTGCTCCTTCATATGCCTTTTCCTTCTAAAACCCCGGGCAACTATGTTTTCACAAAACACGGAAATACACTAAAACACATGAGAAATCCAACTAGACACTTAAGGTCGGAACTCAAATGGAATTACACCCGCATCTATAAACTTTCGGGTCTGCTGCACTACTGCTTTACACTCCCGATCTCCAATTTCCCCGATCTCCAATCTGTCACTATTGGCTATTGCTTAATCGATCCATCGCAACTTCGCATGTCGGCATTCCATTACCACTGTCACTTAACTTACCTGATATGTGATCAACAATTTGATCTCCGTCGTTAATCAGGTATATGATCCAACGATATGTGTGTGTGTGTGTGTGTGTGTGTGTGTGTGTGCGTGTGAATATATATGTGTGTGTGCCTGTGTGTGTATGTGTGTGTGTGTGTGTGCATTAATCTTATGAAGGATAGTCATGTTGACTAAGTGGCGAGGTGTTCCCACTAATATATATGTATACACACACACACACACATACACACACACACATGCACAAACACACACACACACACACACACACACACACACATATATATAAACAAAGCTCAGGAGGAAGAGAATATAAATGCTAAGTGTTGATGGGAGGTAGAGGATGAGATGGGAATCTTCTCGTTGTTTGACAAATAAAGTTTTGTCTTGCCTTGGGGATTTTTCAATGCATATGTTATGGTGGATGAGCGAGATAGATAGACGTAAAGATGAAGGGATTTCCCCATCAGTTAATATGAAGGAATACCCTTATCAAGCCCTTAAGGCTATGAGATGGCAGTATAATGCAAAGTGGGGCCATGAAAATGATGCCAGCTGATTGACATCCCTTCATAAATCCCATGTGGACCCATGAGTTAAGGCCACAATCACGATCTATTGGAAGAGTTATTGATGCACTATTTCCTTAAAACCCAAGCTTTACAACTTTATCAAAATACAAAGTAATACAAGGGAAAACCCGCTCCGATCAACAAATCAGACTTCAAATACATAGACCCGCATGTATAAATGTCATTAGGTCCGCTCCTTCATATGCCTTTTCCTTTTAAAACCCTGGGACAATTATGTTTTCACAAAACACGGAAATACACTAAAACACATGAGAAATCCGACCAGACGCTTAAGGCCGGAACTCAAATGGAATTACACCTGCATCTATAAAATTTCAGGTCTGCTGCACTTCTCCTTTACATTCCTGATCTCCGATTGCCCCGATCTCCGATCTGTCGCTATTGTCTATCACTTAATCGGTCCATCGCAACTTCACATGTTGGCATTCCATTACCACTGTCACTTAACTTACCCGATATGTGATAAGCAATTTGATCTCCGCCATTGATCAGGTATATGATCCAATGGTCCATGCTTCATCGCATTATCGCAATCGGCATTGGAAAAGGATTAGGCCTAGTCCATCCATATGATACATTGCAATGCGATCGATCGGTGATCGCTCATCGCATATTCTTAAGGCTTGAAGTCCTGTCACATACTAATGAATTATGCCGATGTGATAAAGTGGTTCTGCTTTCCCTGATTTGATCTGGTCTGTTGATCTTAGAGATCCAACGACCACTATGCATTTCTCTTCAGCTCTTTATTCTGTCTCTTTAATTGATTTCATTCAATATTGTTGGACTTACACCTTTCGCAGGTTTCCTTTGCCATACTCCATTTTCACACACGGCATTCATATATAACAGTGAGCTATGATATCTTTGAAGTAGGCTTAGCTACGCTTATAACACTAAGGACCCCAATTATGCTTTGAACGCTGCAAATTATAACTTAAGGCATGCAAACAGAGAAGGATGCTTCAGTTGTTCTGCAGGCAACTATATAGAGACAAGCGAAGGATTTCAATAAAAACAACACACTCATGCACACTGAATCATTTTATTCAATACAATAAGTTTACTGCGTCTTGTCCCTCTGGCTCAATTACAACAATAAAAGACCCTGTTTCAATCTTGAAATCCCTTCTCTATCTTACTCGATTATAACCTAGCTAACCTCTAGCTAACCTATCCAACCTCTGAATTATACAAAAGATCACAATTTATACAAAAGTGGATTCATGAACCAATTCTAGTTCAGATCCAGAAATCTCTCACTCTTTCCTAAAGAATCTCTTCAACTCCACTCTTTTCGAAACAAACGCTAAATTAAGCTTTCAAATTCCTCACATCCTATTCAAACCAAATAAATCTAACTGCTTGGTCTAATCTCCACACAGGGAGGATCACTTAGCCACTATACCCTTTTTCTCATATTTTACAATAAATAAACACTCTCATACATTTAAATAAATAAAATTAACTAAAATCTTGTCTTCCAGCCCTTTGTTAGTCACAACATGTGATCATGTCATCACATTGCTGACTAGGCCTGAATGCTCCTGCATCAGACTCCCAAAGTTGAAAGCTTTCATGACCTCTTGGTCATGAGTTTCTTCTGCTAATCATCCAATATCCCAAACTTTAATTTGTAACTGGTCATTACTTTCATCATGTTATCGATTCAATTCTTCTGCCACTGTCACTTCTGTTCCTCCATATTTCTAAATCTTATTTTGCTGTTGTCCTCTTTCCTTGCTGATACAATTTTTTTTTTGTTAATTTCTCTTTCTTGCTGTCCCTCTTCTTCACTGACTCCATCTTCCACAATTTCTCAATTTCCTCCTTACCATTTGTTCTTAACTGAACTCCATCTATCTATTGTACATTCTCATTTACCATATAAATTATAAAATTTATGTCCAATTCTTCTTGACCTCTGTCATTTACAAACTGTTGTTTGTATTCTACAACTTCCCTTCCATTATCATTAGATATAATCCTTTCCTCTATGTTATCAGGTTCATATAATAACCTTCCTAGAAAAATACAAATTCCTTCATATTCAATAAGCATGTCATTTGCATATGACTCCTCCTTCCTGTATAAAACATAATTTCCATCACAATTTTCAGAATCAAAATAACTATGGTTTTCACTCTTCATAGGTAATTATGCCATCAAATATTTATATTGTCCTTCTACATAAGTTATGAAATTGTCATCAATTTTCATTTCCATACTTTCCTTTGCACTATATAGTGTTCCTTGTTCTAACACAAGGCTATCATTCAATAATTCAATAGCTAAGATTTCTTGGAGCATATCATTGTGAAGTATCCTTTCATCTTCTATACTTATACCATTGCAACAAAATGATGTTGTTTTATCTTCTCCTACAAAAACAAAATTCTGATTTTCTTAATCTTCTTCATGGTTTACAGATTCATAAAAATAATCCACTTTAAAACCACAGAATTCCTGAACTTCTGCATCCGTCAACATCATCATATATTCCTTCACAATTTCTATAATACTTTCATTTTGATTCTCTACTAAAGATATTTCATTCTGGTTATCATCAGAAACTTTCATTTCCTTATCTGCAGCTTCTTTAATCATGAAAATTTCCCTGTCAATACCATCATTATCAAGATTATTAAATACATGATCAAAATATCTTTCTGTTTCAACCATCTCTTCCAGTAATCTCACTTCTTCATCAACATGCATAAGCACATTGTCCAATTTTTGTTCATCACTTGTCAAACTTGAAAACATACACAACATGTCAGTTTCAAAAATACAAGGCTCTTCATTTGAAGCCTTAGTGATCAACTCCTCATGCTTCTATGAACTATTCTGATAGTTCACTAAGTTATTGAGAAATTCTTCCTCAACATCTCTGATTTCTTCCTCATCAAAGAAAACTTCTGGTACTGCAACTTCTTGACTATGCTTGGCAACTTCATCATAAGTTTGTAGAATACCTTCCTATTCTACACAATTTCTTCCAACACTCAATTTATCCAAATAAGACAACAATGTCTCCTCCTCTTCTATAATAAGTCTTTGATCTTTCAAATATTTTCTTGACTTAGCTTCTTCAGCTGAGTTCTTTGTGTCAACTTTTCTTCTCTTCTCTTCAAAAACCTGTGATGCATTTGCCTCCTTTCTTTTTTCCATTTCCCATTGCTCTTCTATCCATGCTAAAATTCCTTCAAATATGATCCAATATGCTTTTAATAAGAGAAGACACAACCATTCAGCCATACCTTTTAATTTACTCCACCAATTGAAGTCTTGAAAGTCTTTATGCATCTCCTTTTGTGTTTGTCTTGCCTTTGCCTCTTTCACCTTTTCATACACAGGTTTGAATTCATTAGGCTGCATACGTGCAATTTTACATTCACAGAAATAGTTAATCCCAAAAATATGAGATTTTCTTGTTTGTGAGGATGCTACCGGCACATTCCTCTCATTCTCAACCATTTGGAGTATTAGTTTCTCAGCAAACAATTCTCTGACAAACCATTTAACTCTTCTTCCCACATAAAATCCTTGTTTTCATTTTTCTCTAATTCTTTTCAATACCAGCCTCTTCAAACAACTGAGTTATGTCTTCATCTCAGCCAACTCCATGTTCCTTTCTTCTTTACTCTTTCCTTTGAGTCCAACTGCTTCAGCATTCTTTTCCCACTGCTTCTGACTTTCCTCTGTACCCCTGTCATAACTACCAATAGTCAATTCCATTTCTTCCTCTGATGAACTTTTCCTTGTTCACTAGTGAGCTACAACTAGCCTTTTTCATCTGTAACAAGTATCCTTCATGCCTCACCAAACTTTTCTGAGTTTAGCCTTTTGGCACCTATTGGTTCTTTCCTCGAACCTTTCACTGACTAACAATTCTACCCAACACTCCTCTTGCTAGAATTGTTACCTCCTATCCACAATCACAATTATGGAGCTGCCTCAACAACTTCTACCCAACCACAGTTGGAAGTTGTTCTCATCTCCCCTTGAACATTCCTTACTCTAGGCTCTACATCTTCAATTGCTCACTTCCTTCTTCATTCAGTAATTTCATTTATTGTCAGATACTGTCACCTTTACTCATCTGAGAGTTATTCTTGCTCTATCTTCTTTAACATAGCTCACATGTTATGATGCTGGTACAACTCATTCTACCTTTCATCAATTCCACTGCTTCCACTGACTTGCACAGTCTTGTCTCAAGATACATCGAAGTACATTTCAAACCTGCAATATTTCTTCAAAGATGTCTTAAAACTAAGTCCCATTCCATCATTTAAATCTTTGCCAAATGATTCATTTGTTCACTATTTCATTTAAAATTTCCATTCAAAAGCCTTCATACAATCAACAACTATTTTTCCTCTTACTTTTCACAATGGACTCTTCTGCTTTCAAGATTATTTAAGATTAGATATGAATTTCAATTTCACCAATTCATGACAGACACTATCAATTCCTTCTGATAACCTGTTTATAAGAAAATCCTGTCTTGCTTCTATAAATTCCAAAATTCATTTGTTGTAGTGGTTCTTCATTCATTCCTATTAAGCCTAATCTATGTTCTTTCAATCATCAATATCATTTCCTTCAACAATACTTTGAGCAATCCTCAATCATTCTTAGTTTTCACAAAATTCTTCAAATCATTTAAATGACTTCAGTGCCATAGCAAACCACTCTTCTATTTAACTTTAATTTCAAAACATTTCACTTCAATTTACCTTTTAAATGAAACCAATCATTCAATCAACTTACATGGAATTTTCATTTTCCTGAAAGGAAAGCACCTTCTTCTTCAAAATCTCAATCCCTTGTTGTTCCTCAATCATTCAAAACAAATCTCTGCAAAATTATCAAGATAAAAATTCTTATCAGACCTTCATCAGAAGTTCACTGCTTCCCCATTCTGATCTCAATGTCCTTTGTAGTCTGATCCCCATCTGTATCAAATTCACTTTAGTGCAAATTATACATATGCTAAGATTACAATTCAATTTCCGAACGATTCTTTGCAGAGCGTTGAGCTAGCTCTGATACCAAAATTGATTCTAGCTGCTTGACATCCCTTCATAAATCCCAAGTGGACCTATGAGCTAAGGCCATAATCACAATCTATTAAAAGCGTTATTGATGCACTATTGCCTTAAAAACCAAGCTTTACAACTTTATCGGAATACAAAGGAATATAAGGGAAAACCCACTCCTATGAACAAATAGGACTTCAAATACATAGAACCACATATATAAATGTCATTGGGTCCGCTCCTTAATATGCCTTTTCCTTTTAAAACCCCGGGACAACTATGTTTTCACAAAACACAGAAATACACTAAAACACATGAGAAATCTGACTAGACGCTTAAGGTTGGAACTCAAATGGAATAACACCTACATCTATAAACTTTCGGGTTTGCTGCGCTACTCCTTTACACTCCCGATCTCTGATCTATCACTATCGGCTATCACTTAATTGGTCCATTACAACTTTGCATGGCGACATTCCATTACCACTATCACTTAACTTACCCGATATGCAATCAGGGATTTGATCTTCGTCGTTGGTCAGGTATATTATCTAATGGTCCACGCTTCATCACATTATCATAATCGGTGTTGACAACGGATTAGGCCCGGTCCATCCATATGATACATTGCGATGCGATCGATCGACAATCTCTCATCACATATTCTTAAGGCCTGAAGTCCTGTTGCATACTAATGAATTATGCCAGTGCGATAAAGTGGCTATGTTTTCCCCGATTTGATCTGGTCCATTGATCTTAGAGATCCAACGGCCACTGTGCATTACTCTTTAGCTCTTTATTTCGTCTCTTTACTTGATTTCATTCAATATTGTTGGACTTACGCCTTTCGTAGGTTTCCTCTGCCATACTTCATTTTCACACATGACGTTCATATATAACAGTAAGCTATGATATCTTTGAAGCAGGCTCAGCTACTATTATAACACTAAGGACCACAATTATGCTTTGAATGTTGTGATTTATGACTTAAGGCATACAAATAGAGAAGGATGCTTCAGTTGTTCCGCAGGCAACTAATAGAGGTAAGTGAAGGATTTCAATAAAAAAAACACACTCACGCACACTAAATCATTTTATTCAATACAATAAGTTTACAGAGTCTCGACCCTCTGGCTCGATTACAACAATAAAAGACCCTGTTTCAATCTTGAAATCCTCGCTCTATCTTACTCGATTTTAATCTAGATAACCTTTAGCTAACCTATCCAACCTCTGAATTATACAAAAAGATCACAATTTACACAAAAGTGGATTCATGAACCAATTCTGGTTCAGATCCAAAAATATCTCACTCTCTCCTAAAGAATCTCTTCAACTCCACTCTTTTCTAAACAAATGCTAAATCAAGCTTTCAAACTCCTCATATCTTATTCAAACCAAATAAATCTAACTACCTGGCCTGATCTCCACATAGGGAGGATCACTCAGCCACTATACCCTTTTTCTCATATTTTACAATAAATAAACACTCTCATACATTTAAATAAATAAAATTAACTAAACTCTTGTCTTCCAACCCTTTGTTAGTCACAACATGTGATCATGCCATCACATTGCTGACTAGGCCTGAATGCTCCTGCATCAAAAAAATTACAAAGGGAAAGTGTTACTTGACATAGTGAGCCAATACCATGGTGGCATGATGACGTATATTCAGGGTGACATGGTTCCCAAAGGGCATGCCACATAAAAGGAAGAAAAAAGAATGTTGGTGTGTCGAAGGGGAAAAAATGAGTGACATGTGTCGATCCTAGAGAATGCCACATAAACGAGGTGACATCAGAGTGATGTCATCTTGAGCTCATGTCATCTTGGGGCCTCTGCAAGGTTAGTAGTGTGAATAGAGGAGAAATGGATGATATTAAAAGAAACTTATCCTAGTGGTTGACGGAAATAAGTCCATATTGGGGCCTCGCTATAGAGGTGTCTAAGGAAATACACCAATAGATGTAGGCTAAGATGGGAAACCTTTATGCCATAGTGGTCTAGTATTGAAAAGAAAAATGACATAGACCCACTCGAGTGATGATATGGTAGTGAGTTTGAGTGCCATGTGGCAAAGCTTGATGATGTGGCAAGCGGTTATTGGTTGAATATTTAAATGACCATATCTTTTGATCTGGGAGTCAAATTGAGGAAACAATTACATTGTCAGAAAGCTCTCAATGAGACAAATGGAATAATTGTGTTTTCTTTGAGTTCCAAGGAGTTTGAAAAATGATGAAATTTTTTGACCCCATTTCCATAACAAGACATTGGAGGTTGGGTCAATAACAGTAACAAGTTATACCATCCTTAGTTTGAGCTATGAGGTGGATGGAGGTTGTTACAATGCATAAGATGAGTTACCACTGATACTAATTGAGGTCTTATCATACAACATAGTTACCTAAAACATGATTTAACGTTTACTTGGTTTGACATCCAAGACAACATTATTCCTAAAATCTATATTATGCCCCTCATGAATACATGTAGTAACTTAAGTGTAATAAAACAATTTTTTGTTCATGAAATCCTCATCCCCCACGATCATTTACAACTTTAAAATCCCCTTCGAAAAAAAGTGAAAATGGTCCCTTGAGGAAAAATTATAACCTTATAATAGGTCTTAAAAAATTACATGATTCATCTCTTGACCTCATAGTTTTTATATTATTGGATTCCATAACCCTATCTTATACTCACATGACCCTATTTCAGGCGTTTTATGTTTTTATTTATTTTTTGACATAATTTTTGATTAGTTTTGTTCAAAATCTAATAACAAATTGTTGAAATGACATACTCAAGCTATTAAATTTATATAAAGTAGCAATTGCCCCTAAAGGTGCAAAGATACATAGAAGGAATAGAGGATTTGAGAAATTCATCTTGGAAAACTAAATCAATAGATATAAAAACTCCTCTTTATAATAGAATAAATACTACATAAAGATTATTTGAATTTTTTTTAGAAAACTCTATTACAAAGAGCAACCTTCTAATTAAGTGGAAAATAGGTTTTCACATCAAGAGATGTGATCTCTCTCACATTTGGTAGATCTAGATTTAAGATTGATTTAGGTTGGTTATATATCAAGAACCATTATACCCATTGGTCGAGTGAATATTATATTGCTAAAGAATAATGCTTTTAAAAAGAGTATACATTCTATACACGAAACAACGTGGCTTGAAAAATGTATTAATTATGGGAAAATACAATTTTGAATAAAAATACAAATATTACAAAGAGTGGAAAATTGGGAGTAGCTTATTCATCGATAAGGCTATTTGCCTCTTAATTCCATTGTCTTCATTTTCAACCTCCTCTATTTCTATAGGCTTCTCATTCACTTTTGTTGCAACTCCTCCTTCAAACTTTTCACCTTTGAATATGCCTTCAAAGTTTGTAAATAATCGATGGTTGCATTCTCTTTCAACCATTGATATGGTTACTACTTCAACCTTTGTTTCATTGTCTCCAACCACCTAATGAGTTGTAATCTCTTCCACTCTTATGGTACTTTCATTTCCATCCTCTTCTTCAAAGTATTTTTAATATATTGCAAAATTTTTATTGTTGTCCTCTTGTCGACTTGCAACAACAATAGGGTTGCTTCTTCCTTCATGTGTAATTGCATATTGACAAACATTAGATGGATTATTTAAATCAAATTCCTTAATAGACATGCCCTCCAGGGACTCTTCATCCTCGAATGCAAAAATGATGAATTCAACATCAACATCCATCTCACATTCAGGCAAACATATTATTATGGCTTGACCTTATCATGTCAAAAGAATAATATGGGATATCATATTAGACTCATAATCCCATCATCTAAAATAACCACCATATTTCCATGCAAATTATGTATATTCATAAGAGCACTGAGCAAAAGAGACTCACACTAGGGTGTATATGTTAAATATATTATAAAATTTACATCCATGATGTACTATATTATATCAATTGTTTGACACAATTCCATATTAGTGTGCATGTTTATAAAGATATTCTTATGTCTTGACCTTATCATATCAAAAGAACGATACATGATATCATATTAGACTCATAATCCCATCATCTAAAATATCGACCATATTTCCATGGAAATTCTATATATTCATAATCCAATTCTTATTGAATAACCCACAAGTCCAGTGCCTACAGTAACATCAAATACAAATATACTTCTTATTGAATAACCATGGATTCGCTTACCTTGCTCCAAAGCCAATAAATGGGCACATACAAGCATAACACTAACTATGGCAATTGAGTTGGGTTTTAGACCCTGAATTTTCATTTCATTGGAGAATGCCAATGTTTCATGAGGATAGCCACTACGGAAATAAAAAAAAAAAATCATTGCATTCCAAGACACAACATTTTGTTTAGGCATTCTTTTTAACAATTTGTGTGCGATGTTGACATTCCCACATTTTACATACTTTTCTATGAGAGTGGTGCCTACAACAACATTAGATTCAAATCCATTTCTTATTGGATAGCCATGGATCTTCTTACCTGGTTCCAAAGCCAATAAATCAACACACACAAGAAGAACAATAATTATGGTAATAGAGATGGGCCTTATACCATGAATTTGTGTTGCATTAAAGAATGCCTAAGGCTTCATGGTGATGACCATTCTGTGAATAAATACCAACTATTAGATTCCATGACAAAACATTTTGTTTAGAAATTCTTTCAAATAGTTTGTGGGTAATGTTAACATTCCCACATTTGGAATACATACCTACAAGTGTAGTGCCCACAACAACATCAGATTCAAACTCATTTCTTATTGTATGCCTATGGATCTACTTACCCTGTTTCAAAACTAATAAAATGGCACATGTAGGAAGAACACTAATGACGGTGGTTGAATTGGGTTTTATAACCTAGACTTTTATTTTATTGAAGAATGCCAAGGCTTCATGGGGTTGTCCATTCTCGGAATAAGTAGCAATTATGGTAATCCATGACACAACATATCGTTCAGACACTCTTTCAAATACTTTTCATGCATTCTCTAGATTCCCGCATTTGGCATACATTGAGTCCAATGCAGAATCCACATAAACTTCTGATGCAATTCCCTTTCGATCATATATTCCTAGATATTTTTGCTTGATTGGATGTTTGATAGGTTTCCAGATGTGTTGATTACCAAAAGGAATACCAACTTTTTAGGCTATTATGCATGCACATTGCATTTGAAATTACATACTTAGTGCTTTGCCCCAGACTCTATTTCTTACACAACCTATTATCTTCTCCTTCCACTTGAAAGTGTTGCTCTACTTTTGTTTGTGCATATCTGTTTGTGTGAGTAAATTTAGGTTGGCATATACCAAAATTATTTAGTTTTATGCACTCTTTTCCTACACCATTGTTTAACCATTGCGACAACAACAATGGAACCAGGAATGGGGCGAGGTTCATAACAATAAAAATAATAATGAGAAGAATTCACATTGGGTGTCATATTTTAATTGGTTGGAGGCGGATGAAAATGACAACAAATTTTGCCCATGCCAACCCCTAAACTGCTGAGGTTGAAGAGGCTGCTACACCCAATTCCTGTCCTTGAAGGGACTAGAGAATGAGCCAAAAAAAATAAAGAACTGAGCAAAACAAACTTTGATCCAGCTGAAAAATAAACAAATCAAAACAAGCTTTGACATAGTGTATAATACTGATAGAAATACGTAACGACAAGGAAACTAAGCCACACCACAATTTTAGACAGAGGATGATAGTTTGAGGGAAAAACCTCTTGGGGCCAAAAAAATCCTCCAGGATTAGATTATATAAAAAAAAAGATGTTACAATACAATAGCAATTTTTTCCAGAAGTATATGCTTGAGTTCAAAAGGAGCTCGTCTCATCCTAAAGGGCCCGACTTCTGCTGCAAATCTATCTACACCAATAATTGTGCTTACTGTACCTCCATATTATGTTTTGGAAGTAATTTTGTTGTTGAATTTGGTGACTTCAACGAGTAAGCCTCTGATTGTTCTTGTCTACTACAACTTGGCTCTTCTTTGCTCCGATAGAATGATCTGAACAACCTCCTCCCTCAACCATTCCTCTACTATGGCATTTTCCCTACATGAGAAGAAAACCTAATTCCCTTGCACGGTTAGGTTTCCCAACATGGTGACAACCTAGTAGGTCTTCAGAGTTAACCCCATTTAATCTTTTCAGCTCTTCCTCTCTGATTATGGATGAGATTTGCTTCTAGAAGCTTGTTAGTATAAAGTTAAATTTATGTTAAACAAATTTTGGTGGGTTTTTAAGAAATATTTTCTCATTAACCATAACTGTGTTACCACAATTTACCAAGTCTACATAGTAAAGGAAATATAAAGTGTTCACGGTATAGCTTGCCTATAGAATATTTGGAATGTGGACAAATGTCACATTTAACAGTGTGAATAAATGTCACACTTCGATGAAAAAAGTAAACGAAAACTTGGCCTACCATTTTAAAAAAAGAAAACACCTTAGGTATAATTAAATACCCTATAATTTTTTAAAAGTCTTTGATCCATTTATATATTTTAAAAATGATTTAAAATAAAAAAATAGCATGAAAAGCTAATAAAAAATAACATAAAAAGCTAATCTAATGAAAAGCTATGGTACGCGATTGTAATAAAAAAAATAATAAAAATAATGAAACTCCAGCTATTCACACCAACCACCATAAATTAGCATATTTATTTATTAATGTAACACTAAAAAGGAATGGACCGCATAGTCATATCGTTCAAGTTTGGCGGTGAATGCCAAGTTCTTTATAAGCTTTGAACATTTCAGCCATGCGCTTAACTTTGAACATCTCAATACATCACTTTCAAGCATCATATGTACCATGAGTTTTATAAACTATATAGCGTGAACCGACTTGAATGCACCATCAAATTAAAGTTAACAAAGGAGAAAGGGAGCATTAATACATCTTTGAAATGTGGGAAATACCAACTCTAAAATACTAGTCTCATAAAATGTTCGAACATGAGGAAAAAATGGTTACAAGTGATAAAGTTTTTTAATAAAAAGATTATAAATATAATAAAGATTGGCCAGAAAAAGTTATACATAAATATATAAAATTTGATTAAAA
>APFE031124325.1:76296-188081 GCA_000404065.3 Pinus taeda | reverse complement strand
TATGCTTACAAACAAAGTTGAAAATAAACCAGCTAGGGCGATGGTAGCTTATCTCTGAGAAGAGATGTGGCGGCTACATGCCTCTAAACTGTTCCAAACTATGTTAAAATGAGGCTCGAAGGCCTATTTATTGCTGAGAAACAATGGAAAACCCTTCACATTCCAAAACCAAACCCTAGAAGATGAAACACCAAATTGTGGACCCCATTTTGGGTAAATTGGTACATCAATTTCTCGGGGTCGTAACTTTGGCATATGATCTCCGTTTGACGCGTATGATAGCTCGTTATAAAGATCTATCCGAGAACTAACACTTCGGGAAGGGCAACATCGGTCCATTGCCCCATGTTGCTCCCAGATTTCTCAAAAAACGTCGTTCAGGGCCTCAAAATGGCTCCGGAAGTTCAGGACCCGAAAAACTGCTAAAAATAGTAAATTGTGCTACAATTAGGAAACTGAAAAACTGAAAGAGATAGTTGCGGGGGTCCAAATGGGATAGGTGGGTGGCCCCCATCATCCACCTGGATCATTCCTCCCCCCTAGGAAGCAATGGTCCCCATTGCGTTGAGTTCCTCCATCTACTGAACTTGTCCTGCAATATCTGATGTGTACAGTAATGGTGGGAAGCATGGTCGACGATGGTCCACATTGAACACTTGGTGCAGGCGAAGGAATGAAGGAATTTTGTACTTCAAAGCATTGTTGCCCATAGCCTTGGTACTGGTGTAAGGACCATGTTGGAGTGGTTGGAGCTTCTGATGGGTTCTTATAAGGCATTCTTTCTGCAGATGTAACCAAACTTTGTCGCCCACCTGAAACTTATGTGGTACCCTTGTGGGTGAGGAGAAGTTGTTCCTGTGTTCTTTCATGACCGTATCCCTTTGTTGTAGCTGCTGTGTGGAGGAACCCTTTGCGGGGTCATGGATATGGTGAAAATCTTCCCCTTACTTTGGGAGTGAACCAGACAGATGAATTTCCTGGTCTGGGAGTGGGGCTACCTCCAGTATCATGTATAATGAATTATTCAAAGCAATAATGACAGCACGAGGCCTTAACTCATATAAAGCATGTCGCTTCCACAAGTATGGCTGGCCTAATAGTACATCACAAACATCCAGAGGTGTAACATTAAACAATACCTCATCTGTGAATGGTTTGATGCTATAGGGAAGGCGGCATTGCTGGCGAACTTTGAGATCTCGTCCTTCATGAAGCCACCCTATACTATACGGCTGCGGGTGTGGTGTAGTCGGTAAGCCCAACCGCTTCACGACCTCTACTGAAATGAGGTTCTTTTGGCTGCCACTGTCGACAATGAATTGCAGGGGTGAACCCTTCACCCACATCTGTGAGTGGAAAAGATGTTCCCCCTCCTCTGGTTCTTCGGGCTCATTCTTCTGGATCTTGGCAGTGGCAAAAGTGGCGCTGGGATCCACATCAATGATCTACTTCCCTTTGCCATTCCGCTTGTCAGGTTCTGGCTCAGGGTCAGAACATGTATCTGATTCGGAAGCCTTCAATTCGGCCACCAATGACTGCTTGGTCTGCACTCACTTGTGTTATGAGTGGGAATCTTGTGGAACTCACACCACTTTCCTGTGTCCTTCTTCGGCTTCGTGGTGTTGTTATTTTCTTGTGGCTTCAAGGGGTTTTCTTAGGACACCCTGCCTTGGCTTTGTCCTTTGGGGTTTGGATTTGCAGATCCAAGGTCTCGCTTCTTCTGTTTGAACTTTTGCTCGATTTTGACAGCGTATCGGTATGCTGTGCCGAGTGAGGAGATGTTCAAGAACTCCATCTCTTCCTGGATGTATCTGTGTAGGCAGCCGTGGTATTTGAGTACCAGATGCAACTCAAAATCTTTGATACCCAACTGTGTGTGAAGGGTATGAAAAATGTTTGTGAACTCTGGCACATCTTGGTCTTGTCCCTACCGTAGTGTGGTCCATCTAATGTATTTGTCCTCATAGCTTTTGACAGGGTAGTACTGCTCCTTGATAGCATCTCGGAATGAATCCCAAGTGGGTGCGGCTGAAAATAGTGAGCCTGTATTTTCATCCTTCTCCTCGCAGTAGGTTTCCCACAAGTCCTTGACGTGCGGAGCTGCTTTGAGAAGAGCGAAAACAATCTTTTCCCGACTTGAAAATTCATGAACAGAAAAATATCCTTCTAGCAGATTTAACCATTTATCTATGACATCTGCATCTATTTTACCCTCGAAGATGGGGATTTCAAAATTAACGTGTACCTTAAAGGGCGTGGCATTTCTAGAGTAGCTACTGGAAACCGATGCGTCACTTCTGGGTAGCCGTTGAAGGATCTGCGCAAAGCTATCCATCATTGCGTTCCTTTGCCGCTCGAGCACTTCTTCGAGCAATATTTTGATAGGATCTCCTGCCCCATCATCTTTATTCTCATCCGCCATGGATCACCGTCGGGATTTGTGAGGCTGGTCTTGCAAAAGTTTGACCAGTTCAAGCCCTAACTCCTTATATCCCGACCTCGTTGGGGACATGCAAAGAAAAACAGAGAAAAAGCAGACCGCTATGATACCACTGATCCAGATTTAAACAGGAACGCAATAAAATACAAAGATAACCATATACACAAAGATGCAGCAGAAATAATGCTTCATTTCATTAATGAAAAATACCAAAATATGCTTACAACCAGAAACGGAAATAAACCAGCTAGGGTGATGGTAGCTTATCTCTGAGAAGAGATGTGGCGGCTACATGCCTCTGAACTGTTCCAAAATGTGTTACAATGAGGCTCGAAGGCCTATTTATTGTTGAGAAACAATGGAAAACCCTTCACATTCCAAAACCTAACCCTAGAAGATGAAACGTGAAATTGTGGGCCCCGTTTTGGGTAAATTGGTACGTCAATTTCCCGGGGTCGTAACTTTGGCATACGATCTCTGTTTGACGCGTATGATAGCTCATTAGAAAGATCTATGCGAGAACTACCACTTTGGGAAGGGAAACATCGATCCATGGACCCATGTTGCCCACACATTTCCAAAAAAACGTCGTTTAGGGCCTCAAAACAGCTCTGGAAGTTCAGGACCTGAAAAACTGCTAAAAATAGTAAATTGTGCTACAATTACGGAAACTAAAAAACTGAAAGAGACAGTTGTGGGGGTCCAAATGGGATAGGTGGGTGGCCCCCATCATCCACCTGGATCATTCCTCCCCCCTTAGGAAGCAATGGTCCCCATTGCGTTGAGTTCCTCCATCTGCCGAATTGTCCTGCAATCTCTGATGTGTACAATAATCGTGGGAAGCATGGTCGACGATGGTCCACATTGAACACTTGGTGCAAGCGAAGGAATGAAGGAATGCTGTGCTTCAAAGCATTGTTTCCCACAGCCTTGGTACTGGTGTAATGACCATGTCGGAGTGGTCGGAGCTTCCGATGGGCTCTTGTAAGGCATTCTTTCTACAGATGTAACCAAACTTTGTCTCCCACCTGAAACTTATGTGGTACCCTTGTGGGTGAGGAGAAGTTGTTCCTGTGTTCTGTCATGACCGTATCCCTTTTTTGCTGCTGCTGTGTGGAGGAACCCTTTGCGAGGGTCATGGATATGGTGACAATCTTCCCATTACTTTAGGAGTGAATCAGACATATGAATTTCCCAGTCTGGGAGATGAGCTTGCTGCCTTTCTTAGCAGTGATCAAAGATGTGGTTGTAGGTGGGGCTACCTCCGGTATCCTGTATAATGAATTATTCAAAGCAATAATGATAGCACGAGGCCTTGACTCATACACAGCATGTCGCTTCCACAAGTATGGCTGGCCTAATAGTACATCACAAACATCCAGAGGTGTAACATCACACAATACCTCATATGTGAATGGTTTGATGCTGTATGGAAGGCGGCATTGCTGGCGAACTTTGAGATCTCGTCCTTCATGAAGCCACCCTATACTTTACGGCTACGGGTGTTTTGTAGTCGGTAGGCCCAACCGCTTCATGACCTCTACTGAAATGAGGTTCTTTTTGTTGCCACTGTCGAAAATGAATTGCAGCGGTGAACCCTTCACCCACATCTGTGAGTGGAAAAGACGTTCCCCCTCCTCTCGTTCTTCGGGCTCATTCTTCTAGATCTTGGCAGTGGCAACAGTGGCACTAGGATCCGCATCAATGATTTGCTTCCCTTTTCCATTCCCCTTGTCGGGTTCTGGCTCAGGGTCGGAACATGTATCTGATTCGGAAGCCTTCAATTTGGCCACCAATGACTGCTTGGTCCAACACTAACTCGTGTTATGAGTGGGACTCTTTTGGAACTCACACCACTTTCCTGTGTCCTTCTTCGGCTTCGTGGTGTTGTTCTTTTCTTACGGCTTCAAGGGGTTTTATTGGGACACCCCGCCTTGGCTTTGTCCTTTGGGCTTGGGATTTGCAGATCCAAAGTCTCGCTTCTTCTGTTTGAACTTTTGGTCGATTTTGACAGTGTACAATATGCTGTGCCGAGTCAGGAGATGTTCAAGAACTCCATCTCTTCCTGGATGTATTTGTGTAGGAAACCGCGGTATTTGAGTACTAGATGTAGCTCAGAATCTTTGATACCCAACTGTGTACGAAGGGTATGAAAAATGTTTGTGAACTCTAGCACATCTTGGTCTCGTCCCTACCGCAGTGTGGTCCATTTTGATGTATTTGTCCTCATAGCTTTTGATAGGGTAGTACTGCTCCTTGATGGCATCTCAGAATGAATCCTAAGTGGGTGCGACTGAAAATAGTGAGCCTGTGCTTTCATCCTTCTGCTCGCAGTAGGTTTCCCACCAGTCCTTGACGTGGGGGGCTGCTTTGAGAAGAGCAAAAACAATCTTTTCCCGAATTGAAAATTCATGAACAGAAAAATACCTATCTAGCAGATTTAACCATTTATCTACTGCATCTGCGTCTATCTTACCCTCTACGATGGGGATTTCAAAATTAAATTGTACCTTAAAAGGCGTGGCGTTTCCAGAGTAGCTGCTGGAAGCCGATGCGTCACCTCTGGGTAGTCGCTGAAGAATCTGCGCAAAGTTATCCATAATCGCATTCCTTTGCCGCTCGAGGGCTTCTTCGAGCAAGATTTTGATAGGATCTCCTGCCCCCTTGTCTTTCTTCTTATACGCCATGGGAGGCCGTCGGGATTTGTGAGGCTGGTCTTGCAACAGTTCGACCAGTTCAAGCCCTAACTCCTTATATCCTGACGTCGTTGGGGACATGCAAAGAAAAATAGAGAAAAAGCAGACCGCTCTGATATCATTGGTCCAGATTTAAACATGAACGCAACAAAATATAGAGATAACCATATACACAAAGATGCAGCGGAAATAATACTTCGTTTCATCAATGGAAAACACTGAAATATGCTTACAAACAGAGTTGAAAATAAACCAGCTAGGGCGATGGTAGCTTATCTCTTAGAAGAGATGTGGCGGCTACATGCCTCTGAACTTTTCCAAACTGTGTTACAATGAGGCTCGAAGGCCTATTTATTGTTGAGAAACAATGGAAAACCCTTCACATTCAAAAACCTAACCCTAGAAGATGAAACGCCAAATTGTGGGCCCCATTTTGGATAAATTGGTACATCAATTTCTCGGGGTCGTAACTTTGGCATACGATCTCCGTTTGACGTGTATGATAGCTCGTTAGAAAGATCTATCCAAGAACTACCACTTTGCAAAGGGAAACATTGGTCCATGGACCCATGTTTCCCCCAGATTTCCAAAAAAACATCGTTTAGGGCCTCAAAACGGCTCTGGTAGTTCATGACTCGAAAGACTGCTAAAAATAGTAAATTGTGCTACAATTATGGAAACTGAAAAACTGAAAGAGACAGTTGCAGGGGTCCAAATGGGATAGGTGGGTGGCCACCATCATCCACCTGGATCATTCCTCCCCCGTTAGGAAGCAATGGTCCCCATTGCATTGAGTTCCTCCATCTATTGAACTTGTCCTGCAATCTCTGATGTGTACAGTAATGGTGGGAAGCACGGTAGACGATGGTCCACATTGAACACTTGGTCCAGGTGAAGGAATGCAGGAATGCTGTGCTTCAAAGCATTGTTTCCCATAGCCTTGGTACTGGTGTAAGGACCATGTCGCAGTGGTCGGAGCTTCTGATGGGCTCTTGTAAGGCATTCTTTCTGCAGATGTAACCAAACTTTGTCGCCCACCTGAAGCTTATGTGGTACCCTTGTGGGTGAGGAGAAGTTGTTCTTGTGTTCTGTCACGACCGTATCCCTTTACTGCTGCTACTGTGTGGAGGAACCCTTTGCGGGGGTCATGGATATGGTGAAAATCTTCCCCTTGCTTTGGGAGTGAACCAGACAGATGAATTTCTTGGTCTGGGAGATGAGCTTGCTGCCTTTCTTAGCAGTGATCAAAGATGTGGCGGTAGGTGGGGCTACCTCCGTTATCCTGTATAATGAATTATTCAAAGCAATAATGACAGCATGAGGCCTTGACTCATACACAGCATGTCGCTTCCACAAGTATGGCTGGCCTAATAGTACATCACAAACATCCAGAGGTGTAACATCACACAATACCTCGTTTGTGAATGGTTTGATGCTATAGGAAAGGCGGCACTGCTGGCGAACTTTGAGATCTCATCCTTCATGAAGCCACCTGATACTGTATGGTTGTGGGTGTGGTGTAGTCGGCAGGCCCAACTGCTTCACGACCTCTGCTGGAATAAGGTTCTTTTGGCTGCCACTGTCGACAATGAATTGCAGCGTCAAACCCTTCACCCACATCTGTGAGTGGAAAAGACGTTCCCCCTCCTCTGGCTCTTCGGGCTCATTCTTCTGGATTTTGGCAGTGGCAACAGTGGTGCTGGGATCCGCATCAATGATCTGCTTCCCTTTGCCATTCCCCTTGTCGGGTTCTGGTTCAGGGTCGGAACATGTATCTGATTCGGAAGCCTTCAGCTCGGCCACCAATGACTTCTTGGTCCGACACTCACTTGTGTTATGAGTGGGACTCTTGTGGAACTCACACCACTTTCCTGTGTCCTTCTTAAGCTTTGTGGCGTTTTTCTTTTCTTGTGGCTTCGACAGGTTGTCTTGGGTCACCCCGCCTTGGCTTTTTCCTTTGGGCTTTGGATTTGCAGATCCAAAGTCTCGCTTCTTCTGTTTGAACTTTTGCTCGATTTTGACAGTGTATCGGTATGCTGTGTCGATTGAGGAGATGTTCAAGAACTCCATCTCTTCCTGGAGGTATCTATTTAGGCAGTCATGGTATTGGAGTACTAGATGCAGCTCAGAATCTTTGATACCCAGCTGTGTGCGAAGGGTATGAAAAATTTTTGTGAACTCTAGCACATCTTGATCTCGTCCCTGCCGCAGTGTGGTCCATTTCATGTATTTGTCCTCATAGCTTTTGACAGGGTAGTACTGCTCCTTGATGGCATCTTGGAAGTCATTCCAAGTGGGTGTGGCCGAAAATAGTGAACCTGTGCTTTCATCCTTCTTCTTGCAGTAGGTTTCCCACCAGTCCTTGACGTGGGGCGCTGCTTTGAGAAGAGCGAAAACAATCTTTTCTCGACTTGAAAATTCATGAATAGAAAAATAACCCTCTAGCAGATTTAACCATTTATCTACGACATCTGTGTCTATTTTACCCTCGAAGATGGGGATTTCAAAATTAACTTGTACCTTAAAGGGTGTGGCGTTTCCAGAGTAGCTGCTAGAAGCCGATGCATCACCTTTAGGTAGCCACTGAAGGATCTGCGCAAAGCTATCCATCATCGCGTTCCTTTGCTGCTCGAGGGCTTCTTCGAGCAGGATTTTGATAGGATCTCTTACCCCCTCGTCTTTCTTCTCATCTGCCATGGGAGGCCGTTGGGATTTGCGAGGCTAGTCTTGCAAAGGTTCAATCAATTCAAGCCCTAACTCCTTATATCCTGACCTTGTTGGGGACATGCAAAGAAAAACAGAGAAAAAGCAGACTGCTCTCATACCACTGATCCGGATTTAAACTGGAGCACAACAAAATACAGAGATAACCATATACACAAAGATGCAGCGGAAATAATACTTCATTTCATTAATGGAAAATACCGAAATATGCTTACAACCAGAAATGGAAATAAACCAGCTAGGGCGATGGCAGCTTATCTCTGAGAAGAGATGTGTGGCTACATGCCTCTGAACTGTGTTACAATGAGGCTCGAAGGCCCTATTTATTGTGGAGAAACAATGGAAAACCCTTCACATTCCAAAACCTAACCCTAGAAGATGAAACACCAAATTGTGGGCCCCGTTTTGGGTAAATTGGTACATCAATTTCCTGGGGTCATAACTTTGCATACAATCTTTGTTTGACGCGTATGATAGCTCGTTAGAAAGATCTATCCGAGAACTACCACTTTGGGAAAGGAAACATCAGTCCATGGACCCATGTTGCTCCTATATTTCCCAAAAAACGTCGTTTAGGGCCTCAAAACGGCTCCGGAAGTTCAGTACCCGAAAAACTGCTAAAAATAGTAAACCGTGCTACAATTTAGGAAATTGAAAAAGCTGAAAGAGACAATTGTGGGGGTCCAAATGGGATAGGTTGGTGGCCACCAACATCCACCTCGATCAATTTGGCATTTTCGCTATAACATATTTTCTGAGTTGTTTCAGACCGTGAAATATTGATGAGATTGAGGCGACATCTCTAAGTATCTATGATTAAGAAATCAAACTTCCTTTTTCTATAATTTTGGAGATATACTCTTTGGAAATTAGGGTTTTTGAATAATCTTGAAATCATCTTAAAACGTGTGAGTTTGGAATTTTTTCTATAACTTATTTTCTAAGATGTTTCATACTATGAAATCTAGAGGATATAGAGGTGACCTATCTAGGTACCTACAGTGAAATTTTCATATTTTGGTTTTCTCTAGATACCTTAGGAGATATTCCTTGTGGAATTTAGGACTTTTGAATGATCCTAAAATAAGTTTCAAACAAGTTAACTTGGAATTTTTGTTGTAACTTATATTTTGGGATTTTTCAAACTATGAAATTTTCAAAGATCTAAGGAGACATACATAATTTTCTTAGATAAAAATTTCATTATAATATTTCGAAAATTGTATTTTTGGCATGTTTTACAAGTTCGTTCTTTGGAAGAAGCAAAAAAAAAAAAATTGGGACAAGCAAACCTAGTGAAGGAAGAAGGAACAAGTAGATCTAATGAAGGCAAGGATAGCTAATAGACCTAGTGATAGTAGAAGTCGTAACAATATTTGGTGAAGTAGGTTTTCACCTACGAGTATTTATGGCAGTGGGGATTGATGTCCACAATAGGTTAGTTCCTATTAATATTTTTAGCAGTGGGGTTTGGTGTCTCCAATAGGTTTGTGCCTATGAATATTTGTAGCACTAAGGATTTGTTTATTTAGTAATTTCGTGCATACAATTATTTGTGATAGTAGATTGATTCTTACAAATAATTATAAAAAGAAGGTTTTTTGTTTTCTCATGAAAGCGCTTCCACCTAAATCTTGTTTTTGATGTTTACCAAATGATATATGTCATGGGTGAATGTTTTATGATGATTCATGAATGTTTGAGTAAGTAAAAATAGTTTTATAGTGATTCACACCACTTCCCCACCTCACAAGTATAAGTGTGCATTCCTTAATACTTAGTGGTTAATGTTTATTACTTTATTTAATGCCTTATCAAGGTTCTCGAGAGTCTCGCTTGTGCCAAGTACTAAGCTATGGTAGTTAAGGATGAGCATTGAAAACCTAGTGATGGCTAAGGGGATGTGTGGATAACCTAACGTTTTCCCAATATATCAACATAAGCTTTCTCTTTATGCACATTCATCTAGATGTGATCTTTGTTCATTATATTTATGAATTTTATCAATTGATGAAGTGTTATATGGATGGAATTGTTGTTTATACCATTGTTTGGCCACCTGTTTCAAGCTTATATCATATAATAGAATACTTTCGAGGGGTTTTTGCAATACATTTAATTATATGTAATGAACGTTTAGAGAGCAATGTTTTGTGATGATCTTGTCAATTGTTGATTGTGACAAGACATGATGGGTTATATTTTGGTCCAGGGATCAACTTTCCTTTCCAAGTTTTTGAAAATCATCTGTGAGCTTTCTAATGATATGATTACTCATTTATGTAGTTTTCATTGTTTTAATTCCTACAATTGTTCTAATGATAATTAAACTTCTAGATTTTAACAAAGACAAAAATAATTGACAGTTAACTACATCATGCTTCAATTAAAATTATTATTTGATAATTTTATGGGATTGGTAATGAACAATTCAATTAGCTAGCATACCTTCAAGTAAAAATAAACTACTTTCATCCACTTGAAGGAATTTTGGTGTTCTTTGTCACACATTGTCTAATCTAGGTAGGGGTGATGTATGTATATTTTGGAACCCTTGGCCTCTCCATTGTGGACTTACATTATTTTAAGCGGATTGGACATACTAAGGTATTGTTTTTGAAATATAACATTGTTAAACAAGAGGTTGCATGATATGGAATTATTTATCAAGAATTTGTACACTATTTGGCTCTCTAATTTCATCCATACTATAATCAACTCCAAGCAAATTCATCATCATCTATAAGCCA
Organism: Pinus taeda; assembly: GCA_000404065.3. Classification (NCBI taxonomy): domain Eukaryota; kingdom Viridiplantae; phylum Streptophyta; class Pinopsida; order Pinales; family Pinaceae; genus Pinus; species Pinus taeda. Next base: position 177,471 of record APFE031124325.1, on the reverse strand, counting down.
CAACAATTTCTTCCAATGAAATATTCATTGGAGATCATTTATTGTGCAAGAAGATGGACCGTCCTTTTCTAAAAGTCAATGTTTTTCCATACCTACCTAGGCCTTTTATCTTGCTTCAATGATCTCTATAGGTATTTTTTCCTTTACGATTTATTTTTTCTCTTTTTTTGTTTTTGTTTACGTTTTTGTTTTGTTTTGTATTTTTTTTTTCGTTTTTTTTTTTTTTTTTTTTTTTCTTCTTTGGGCTATGATGGTTCTCCATGATTAAATGGATAGTAATTACAAGGAGACAATAATTGTCTTGCATTAAAAATTATTCATATAAATTGCCTCTGAATTACACAAATTGTCCTCCAATTACACAAGAAGACACATTGTTTCCCACTATTACAAAAAAGGACAATTTTTTTTTCCAATTTCACAACAAGGTAAATATTTTCTTGCACTTACACCAGAACACAAAAATTGTTTTCCAATTCCTCAACAAAATAATTTTAACAACCCCAGGTTAAAAGTTCATGCAATAAAGTTAATAAAGGAGAAATAAGACCAAGATCATGGCACATGTATTCCAATCTGAATGTTTGGAAAAGCATCCTACTGGGCATCACTTGTTGTGTACTATGGCTAAGGGAATTTGGAAAAGGCATTAACAAAGTCTATGAAAAGGAAAAAAGGTACTTTTGGCATTTATTTATGTAAATGGATGAAATTAGGAGAAAAGTGAGGTGAAAGGTCACATGTTGCATGTGAGGAGGAAATTGAAGGAAAATAGAGGAAAAATAAAGACATTAGAGGCATCAATAATAAGAAGACATCAAATGCTCAATTTAGGGCCTTTGTGTCAATTCAACTTTAGAGTTATTTTCAGAGAAGAGAAGAGCACCAAGAGGAGAAGGAAAGAAAGTAAGCAAAGGAAGGACAATGAAATCAAAGGAAGGACAAGAGAAGCAAGGAAGAGCTAGATCAAGTGGTTTCAACAGGGATACTTGCTAGTAACAGGTTGCATGTGTGATTTCCTAGCTGGTTTTGGCATGCATGATATATGCATGTGTGTGTTTAGTTCATTTGTTGTTATTGGCATGGGGTTTACTTGGTTTTATAGTGGTTTTAGCCATTCATTTCCATTTTCGGATAGCCATGACCTGATGGAATTTGTTCTTGGTTGAGATTTGGATTATCGAAAGATTTTGGATCTGAGTGAGGTGGTCTCAGGAAAATCCCAAGGGTTAGGGGGTGGAGATGGTTTTCTCCAAGAAACCCTTGACATGTGGGTGGATAATATGAATTTAAGCAAGAATGCAACAAATTACAAATATAAGCATAAATACAGAGATGCAACAAAAATACACATCCTTTGATTAATATCAAATAATGAAATATGCTTACAAATAGTATGGAAATGAGACTAGCTCGACAATGGTAGCTTATCTATGAGAAGAGATGTGGTGGCTACATTCCCTTGAAGTACATTACAATGGGCCTCAAGGGCCTTTTTATTTTTGATCAATAAGAGAAAACCATAAACAAAAAAAACCCTAACCCTCAAAATGGCTCCGAAAGTTTAGGACCCAAAAAAATGCTAAAAATATTAACCTATTCTACAATTAACGAAACTAAAAAAATGAAAGAAACAATGGTGGGGGTCCAAGTGGAATTGGTGGGGGGGCACTAATATCCACCTAGATCAGTGGAGACAGGAAAATTCCACACGGGTTGGTGAAGTAATTTTGGGGCATGCAAGCTCGACTTGGTTTTGTGATCTCTGGACCGATTTAGGTTAGATAATGGTAGTGTGAGGGTTGAGGTGGTTTATCCTATGGATTCCCTTGGTTGTTTATGGATTGATTTATCCCATCATATTCCACATTCATGCTTAGAGTATGGCATAGCAGTGATTAAATGAAATAAAGATTTGGTTCGACCCAATATATGGTCGGGTGGTATGTTAATAAGAGTTAATTTCTTCTTGTATTTTTTGAGTAAATGTACTTGCTATTATGTGCCTTTGATGGATGTTCTATCATTGATATTATTTTGGTTATATGTTATTAATAAACATGGTTTTATGACATATTCAAGTTATGGCTCTTATCATGTTTTGATTAATAAATGAATGCGTGACCTAATAGATATTATTGCAGATATTGTGAGAGGTAATTAATCATTTTTGGAAAGACTCAGATATATTTTAGATCTCTATATTCATATATGCATTCATGAGCTGTAGATTTCATGTTCACTATATTTTTGACGAAATGGATGTCAGGGTTAGGGTGAGCTAGGTTAAGTCCCTAATCAATTTTTTTAAGGCTTTGTCTTTGTGTTATTTATCATTTCTGAGAGTTTCATTAAGTTTTGGGTAGAGTTCTGAATCCTAGTCCTGAAAAAGTGGCTTACATCTTAGGGTCGTTAGCACAGAACTGAGTAAATTAGACTGCAGTCATTAGGAAGTAGGATCTTGGGAGAAAATGGAGGGCTGTAGTCATTTTCTTGCCTTGTCATAGAAGTGACTGAGGCTCTAGTTCACTAAAAAATAAATTTAACACAGGGTTTGGGCACCTAGAGTGGTTGGTTAGCTCCTGGGTTTCCTATAGCACCTGGGGCAGTCATTAAAGTTTTAAGTTCTCGATTCCATTTCCTTAACTACATTTATGAGGTTTAGTCATGTTATAGTAACAATTTTCTCATGTTTACCCTAGTAGGCTGGTGAAAGTGGGTAGATATGGGAGGTGGCATTACATATTGGTATCAGAGTAGGTAGCACTCTCTTTGGGTGACATCTGATACCATAGTGTTGTATCACAGCACAGTTCAAACACTTGGACCTAATGGGACAGATGCATGTGGTTATGCATGCATTGTTATGGTTATGTTCTCATGCATGAGGTCATGATATGCAATTGGTACTATAATGCATGATGTTGGAATATTGATGTGATTATGATTATACATGTATCATGATAACATGGATTGATTTTGCAGATGAGGTAAGCCTCCTTTGAATGTCATTGAGGCATGACTTTGGTTATGGTATCTATTTGGTTTAGTTAACATGGTATACTTGCAGGAAGAAGAGAATCAAAGATGATGAACAAAATGGTGTATTGTAGTTCATGTGACTCTCCCTACAGATTAGTTAGGCACCAAGGAGATGAGTATTATCTTGATATAATAGACACATTGAGGATTTTGATGGAAGATATCAAAATTCGCAAGGTGGACAATGAGAGGTTGGTAGAAGCTGAGGCAATACTTGCAAGGTCTTAAGAAAAGCAGCTAAAGGTCAATATAGTGCTCCTTAAAAAAATTTTAGAATTGTAGAGACAGGGACAGTTGAGGCTTAGTCAAGAATTGGAAGATAATACTAATGGGGCATATGGTAGTATGTCTCAGTCAAAATACAAGTTGGATAGAGGGGACAATTAAAGGTGGCATATCATTGGGTACACATGACTGGAGGACTAGTATTTATGGGTTTCATTCAAGTTCCTCATCTAGAAGACATCATCATTATAACATCCATCATCCTTATAGGAGGAATGAGTACTTTCTTGAGGAGTTCAAGAAATTCAAGCCTCATGCATTTGATGGAGAGATGAAGAAGTAAAAATATGTAGAGGCATGATGTTTTGGGATGAAGAAATTCTTCAAATTGCATAACTATTCAAAGAACATGAAAGCCAAAATAGTCACCTTCAATCTTAAAGGGAAAGAATATATCTAGTGGGAAGATGTGAAGAATGTCAAAGGCATTCGAGAAGAGTTGATTTGGTATGAGTTTGAGAGACTCTTCAAGAAGAAGTACCTATATAAAAGATATTACGATGATATAGCTAAGGCATTTTATGAGTTGCAGATGGTTTCCATGACAAATGTTGATTATACTAAAAATCTCCTAGAGTTGTTGAGGTAAGTGCTTTACCTCAAGGATGAGAAAGAAAAGATACTAAGCTTCATCAGTGACTTGTCAGCAACATATAGAGACTAGACTAAGTTTAATGAGGCACGGTCACTAGAGGACGGTAAGAAAATGTGCAAAACAAGTAGTAAGATCACTAGGAATCCATTATTGAGATGGAAGGTAAGCTCTATGATAGTTTTTTCTATTTCGATTAACCCTTGATCAAATTATAGTTATGTTAATCATGTATTGATGGATAAGTGTGGTTTGATAAAACAAGTGCATGTAGGGTCTTGGTTGGTGCATTTGGCTATAGGTATTAAGAAGAGAGTTCAACAGTGGGTAAGATCTTGTGCATTTTAGCTTAATGATATGCCTATATTAGAACATATAAACATGTTTCTATTGGGATCATATAGTATAATTTTGGATATGGATTGGTTGTAACTTCATAGGACCAAAGTATATTGCTATAACAAACCTATTGAGTGCTTGGATGATAATGGGGAAAAGAGAATTTTGTAGAGAATGAAGAAGCCTACATCAGATAGAATGGTTATAGCTATGCAAGATAAGCATAGTCACAGGATGGGGTGTGCATTGTTTGTAGTACATATTTCTAGTGACAAGGGTAAGTATGTTGAGAATGTGGAATTCCTCAAGAGGTACTCTGTATTGCAGTAGTTTAGGGATGTATTTCCAACATAAATTTTAGAGTTTCATCCCCCTACGGAAGTCAAATTTTCTATTGAGGTAGTATCAAGCGCAATGCCATCATCAAAACAATCTTACAGGATGATCACTACCGAGTTATTGGAATTTAAGTTATAGTTTAAGGAAATGCTTGATAAGGGATACATTAGATCAAGTGTATGACCTTGGGGTTCACTAGTGTTGTTTGTGAAGAAGAAGGATGGTATGTTTATATTGTGCATTGGTTACATGAAGTTAAACAAGGTAACCATCAAGAACAAGTATCAACTAATGATTTGTTTGATTAATTGAAAAGAGAAGCAATGTTCTCAAAGGTTTATTTGAGATAAGGATACCACTGGGTACACATCAAAGAAGAGGACATCTACAAGACTACTTTTCAGACTAGGTATGGACATTATGAGTATTTTATGGATCCTTTTGGTTTGACTAATTTAATGTGCTTGATGAATAATGTGTTGTGTCTTTATTTGGACAAGTTTGTGATTGTATTCATTGATGATATATTCCAAGAATGAGGAATAGCATGCATAACACTTAGCAACAACATTAAAATTGCTAAGAGAGCAACATTTGTATGCCAAGGTTAGTAAGTGAAGCTTCTTTCAAACATAGGTGCATTTCTTGGGACATTTTGTTTCCAAGGAAGGCATAAAAATGGACATAGAAAACATAAGATCTGTCATGGAGTGAAAAATTCCTAGGAATGTGGATGAACTAAGATCATTCATGAGGCTAGTAGATTACTACAGCCTGTTCATTAGGAAGTTCTGATGTATTTCATGCCCTATTACATCATTGTATAGGAAATGAAAGAAATTTATGGACATAAGAATGTGTAACAAGTTTTGAGTAGTTGAAGCAGTTTCTTACAAATGATCCAATGTTAAATATTGTAGATCCAGATAAAGAGTTTGTGGTGTGCACAGATGCTTGCAAGAGAGGACTTGGTGGAGTGTTGTTGTAGGAGGGACAAGTGGTGTGCTATGAGTCAAGGAAATTGAATGAGCACGAGTAGAACTATGTGGCTCATGATATTGAGTTGGAAGAAATCATTCATGCCTTGAAGATGTGGAGGCATTATCTTCTTGGCAGGTGGTTTGTATTGATGAATTACCATAGTGGATTGAGGTATATATTTGACCAAGCTTATCTAAATTCCAAGAAAGCTAGATGGTTGGCCATTCTCAATGAGTCTGACTTTGAGATCAAATACATTAGAGGAAAGGATAAAAGGGTTGTACATGCTCTCAGCATGAGAGTGCAGGTAAATCATGTTTCAGTTGTGAGCTCTCATGGGATACATTTATAAGATTGGATTTTAGAGGTAGGAAAGAAAGATGACAGGTACAAGGATCTTAGGCACATGTGAAAAGGATATGGATTATCATCTCACGGTAGATGGATTGGTGATATTTAGGGATGTGATCTATGTGATGGACGATAGTGAGATCAAGAAGCTTATCTTAAGGGAGCTTCATGTCAAGTTGTATTAAGGTCAACCAATATATTAGAAGATTTGCACAACTATGAATAAGTTCTACTATTGGCTAAATTTGAAGAAGGAAGTGGTGGATTTTTTTTCTAAATTCTTGGATTGTGAGCAAGTGAATGTTGATTATAAGCACCTAATTTATTTTTTACAACCTATTCTAATTCCAAAGTGGAAATGGGAGGCTATTTCTATGGATTTCCTTGCAAGTTTTCTGAGAAAATCAAAGTAGCATGATTCCATCATGGTTGTGGTTGACGGGTTGAGCAAGGTAGCTCACTTCATTCCATTGAAGACTACTTATTTATTTAGTGAGGTAGCACATGTCTTCATGAGGGAGATAACGATGTTTCATGGTGTTCCAAAGAATATTTTGTCAGATAAATATGCTAAGTTCACTTCCAGGTTTAGGTACTAAGTAGTTCAACTTTTCATCCACAAATAGATGGAAAGACAAAGAGGGTAAACAAGTTAATGGAGGATATGCTGAGGATGTATGCCATGCATCAACAGTAGAAGTGTGAGGAGTATCTTCCAGTGGTATATTTTTCTTACACCAATGCGTATCATGAGTCACGGAGGGTGAGTTTGTTTGAGACCTTATATGGGTAGCATTGTAATAACTCCCATCAGATGGAGTGATCCAGTGAACATGGAACTTATAGGACTAGATATGTTGTAAAAGATGGAATAGGAAATTCAGGTTAAAAAAGAAGAATATAAAGAAAACACACAACAAGCAAAAGAGTTATGTAGACCAACACAAGGAATTTAAGGAGTTTCAGGTTGGGGAGAATGTGTATTTCTACATCTTTCACAAGAAGAGCTCCTTGACGATTAGATCATGTGCCAAGTTAGCACCTCGCTATTGCAGGTCTTTAAAGATCCTTGAGCAGATTGTACTAGTGGTCTACAGACTTACATTACCTACGATAGTTAAATTCCATGATGCTTTGCATGTTTCATTGCTTAAACGATATGTAAAATATGTTGATCATGTTATTGACTGGTCTATATTGTAGGTGGATCTAGAAGGCGAATTTGAGCAAGAACCAAAGTGCATATTACAACAAAAACAACTTATGCTCAAGAACAAATCAATCGAGCAAGTTAAAGTCCAATGGAAGAACTTTGGGCTTGAAGAAGCTACATGGGAGATGGTTGATTATATGCAGGCTATGTATCCTTCATTATTTACAAGTGGAGGAAAATGATCTTTTCGTATATGTACATATTTATGTATGTCTAATATCTTAAATATCATAATGACTTGTGTTATAAAGCTCCAATAAGCAATATGGTTTTCATGTTTGCTATGAAGAATTTGTTATCTACGGATAAATACTAATTCCCTAGATAAGTAGCTATATCTAGAAAAATAGTTTAAACCACTTTAACCCTTTTCTATAAACAATAGATAAGACAAAGAGAATGAGAGGACCTACTTTTACTTTCACTTTCCTCTTGTCTCCTTTGTATTGATCATGTCGCTCCTTCCCTTACTTAACATGCTTGAGAAGTACCTGTAAACATCAACAGAAGACAAAGAACCAATCAAAGCAAAAGATCTATTGATTACAAGTAAATGGAATTAGATACATTCACACATATAAGCATCACATATGAAGATAAGCATATGGAAAAAGGTGCAAATACTTTATTGAATAGAAGGAAGAATTACAACCATGAAGCTTGATTTGAAGTCACTCCTCTAGCTTTGGTTCCATCCACATCACATCATAAGCATGACAATCTGGCAGCATAACAACACTTACAATAGTCTCAATTCTCAAACTAACATGATCTCCTTACAGTTCATCAAAGTCTAGCCACTGATCACTTATATAAGTGCTAAATTTATACGAAGATGGAGGAGGTTTTGTCATGAATGAGGGTACTGAATGGCATTCCATACTTAGATTAAGTTCCATGGAGGAAGGGATGAGAGGATAGGATGTATCTTAACTCATTCCTCATCAATTTTTGAGCTCATAGGAGATGATAAGTGTGGGAATCTTCTACAAGGGCCCAGAAGATAAGAATATTCCCCAAACCCTATTTGAATTTCTCTCAAACTCACCCAACACAAGTAAAAGAGGGCCTAAGTTCTTTGCTGAGCACCTTGGCATGGACTTAACTACTCTGCAGCGCACCCTTGTATGGGCCTACCTGCATTGGTCCCTCTAGAGGTCATTTCAGGATGTCTTCAAGCCATGAAATTTTCTGGGAAGGAGGCATTCAAAAGGTTGACATGTTCAGGGCATTTAACAACTAAAATTAAGCTTTGATGAGCCCTAAAACACTAATCTGGATGATGGGAGTGATGTTCCCAAATGGATCTGTAACAAATTCCCCCTAAATCATGAAGTCAAAAATGTTAATGTCGAGTGAAATGTTTTATGATGTGATGAGGAGGTTTTGAAGTGGTTGGTGACTTGCATTGACTACAATACTTAATATCATGATATTTTTATTTTTTATCGTGAATCGTTGAGGGAAGGCATACCCATGCTCAGCATATAAACTTTCATTACAAGTCCATAAACAGTTGTCTATAGAGATAAACCCATGATCGGAATGACCATCAATGTGAAGCTATTGTATGTATTATTTAGTACATTTCTTGAAATCGCCGCCCAGATGGATTAGACTAGATTTAGGGCCTTCTATCTCGTTTAATCATTTGATCAAGTACGAGTCTAACCATATGAATATGTGATCTGAAGTTGAACATGGGAAGACATCGTCTTATTACTAGCCTATTGGCTTGTTGGGGCCTGACCCAGTTTTTGGAGGTGATTTAGCCAGACAAATCCTGGTACTATTGGCCCTTTTGGCAACAGTCCACAGAGAATGAACTAAGGTCTCACTCGAAGTAGTATGGGAGGGTTTCAGAACTAGGCTTCCACACCCTAGAGATGTTTGATGAGTTCAAGTGTTCCATGGTTTGACCCTGCACGCACGTCGCTACGCGCACTTACCCGTACCTCACAGCCTATGAGGATGCCTTCGTGCAGTTGTACTCAGGGGCCTAATGTTGTTATTACCTAGGTCTTTACTAGTATTTCACCATTAGTTGATTAACTTAGTTTACTTGCATGTGTAAAGTATACTTAGAAATATAAATCATTCATACAAGTGCACACTATAAATGCAGTGTAATTGCAATTCATATCAATAGATAATAACCCAAGAACAGAAACATGGAATTAAGATAAAACTTCTCTTTATTATTTTATTTCTTCGGCTATAGACTTGACTCGTCCCTATGCACTCAGTTGTAGACAACTAGGCCACTGCACACTCAGTTGCAGGGCCTTCTCCTACTCTACGACCCAAGACACACTTTTCACTTCCTCTGTGCTTCTACTTCTCTACCTCATACTTCACTCTCCCTAACCATATTTTACACTTAGAGCCTCACTCTATTTATACAATCCCATGGTTTGCGAACCATGGGTAGGCTGAAATTACATTAGAAACTAGGCCGACAACCCTATGACTCTGACATACTTCTACGTCTGCAATTCACAGGGCTTTACAACATTATTCGGTCAAAACATTGGCTTTGAGCCCCAAAGCATGCCACGGGGGGATTTCATGCCCAATAGGCCCCTAACAAAAACATCGTGACTCACCCTTGAGTCACTCTGTCAGTGCGGCGATCTTCGCACAGTCTGTCCAACTGCTCTCGAACAATACTGATGTCGGCAACACACTGAGTTGTTGCTTGTTGAACCTTTTGCATCTGCTCTTCTAAGACCTCTGTGTTTAGCATGCTTCCCTACATCTACACATGCATCCCCTGTATGTGTGCAAGCTTCCCTTCGATATTCGTCGTGATCATGAGGGCCTTGTCAATCCATGGTTGAATGCGCGCTTTGAGAACTGCCTCCTTATGTCGCACCGCGTCCGCTTGCTCCTTCAGTGCCTTAGCTTGCTGCATCCTCACAAGCCGTTGAGTGAGGACAACTGTCTGTGTAGTTCCTCAGACACTGTCATATTGGTGCTAGAGTTCTCATGCTTTTGTCTCCATGCGCTGGATGTTGGGGTCCCCCATGGAAAGTAATGAGGACCTCAAGTACTTATTCCAATATGTTGTTACAGTCTCGCACTGCACCTTCAATTTATTCCAACCCTATTGTAATAGCGTTAGCACATTGTTCTCTGACTTTCGAGGGAGTGGAAGGCTACACCTTCAACCATAGCTTGGTAATTTGAAGATCCAGCTCCAGCTGAACCTTTGTCGTTTCTTCTCTAGCTTCATGGACTCTAGTCGCCAAGCTTTGGATCTACACTTCTACTAGTAGATCTACTAGGATGGCTAGCTTCGAGACGCGTCGACAAGCATCATCTACCACCTATGCCAAATGTTGATTTTGCGACACCAATTCGTCATGCTACAAGCTAAGCTTTTCTATGTTTATCCTCTACTTACTTAGAACTTGGATTGCGCGAATCTCCCTAATTGATCCAGGTGGATATTGGTGGCCCCCCGCCAAGTCCACCTGGACCCCCACCATTGTCTTTCTCAGCATTTTCAGTTTCCTTAATTGTAGCACAACTTACTATTTTTAGCAGTTTTTCGGGTCCTGAACTTCCCGAGCTGTTTTGAGGCCCTAAACGACGTTTTTTGGGAATCCAGGGGCAACACGGGTCCATGGAACATGGACCGGTGTTGTCGTTCCAACAATGATAGTTCTCGAATAGATCTTTCTAATGAGCTATTGTACGCGTCAAACGGAGATCGTATGCCAAAGTTACGACCCCGGGAAATTGATGTACCAATTTACCCAAAACGGGGCCCACAATTTGGCGTTTCATCTTCTAAGGGTCGGTTTTGGAATGTGAAGGGTTTTCCATTGTTTCTCAATAATAAATAGGCCTTCGAGCCTCATTGTAACACAAGTTCAGAACAGTTCAGAGACATGTAGCCGCACATCTCTTCTCAGAGATAAGCTACCATCGTCCTAGCTGGGTTATTTCCCAATTCTGGTTGTAAGCATATTTCGGTATTTTCCATTAATGAAATGAAGTATTATTTCCGCTGCATCTTTGTGTATATGGTTATCTCTGTATTTTATTGCGTTCCTGTTTAAATCCGGATCAAAATCTCTAATTAAACTCTTCGATTGTCTCATTTTCCCTTTTCTTGATGGAGTTAAGCTCTTTAACCAAATATTCACCTTCTCTCTTGTCCCCATATTTATCTTTGAATGCATTGGTGAGAGCTCGCAAAGAATCAAAAGTGTTATTAGTTTTGTCGTGAAACCATTGTAATGTTTCTTCTTCTAATGTAAGGACAAAGAGTTTCATTCCGACATCTTCATGATTATATGCAATCGCATGGGCATATCTTTGTAAAATGGTTGCGAATATGTGAGCCTCAACACTGATTGCATTATTCCACTGGAATGTTTGAAGCTTGTTCATAGTAGAGTCATCTGGGAGATCGTGAGGATACCCCTGAATGTTGGCAAAGCTGCAAGGCCTGTAATACTCCATGATCTCTTGATTGGTGGGTTTAAAGAAAAGCAAGTGGATGTCAGGGAGGGCTTCTTGTCTGAGAAAGATTAAGTGCTTACTAGAAGGTAATTTGTTTAACTGAGCTCCCAAAGCCTTTTCAAGATTGGGAGCGGGGTTAACCAAGCTATCATGATTTCTTCTAGAGTAACCACGTGTAAATTGATGAATAAGTGGAGTCACCACCCAAACAAGAAACCAACCGTAATGTCTTGGTGCCAAAGGTGGGGATAGAGAAGATGAAAGGATTAGTTAGAGGACAAAGGATAAGGTGATGAGCAGATGAAGAGATAAGGAGAATATCGCTACAACACCAGAAAATGCGGCGTTGATGGGATAAGGAATGATGAGATAATGAGAAAAAGATTAAGGAGATGTCGTTGAAGCGCCGAGAATAAGATATCCCCGACAACGACGCAAAAACTGTTGTGGCATTTCCAACTAAATGAAAAGATCAAAGATGAATAACGAAGATGAAAGATTGAAAGAATTGTCGTGAGGACCAAGGACAGAAAAATCTATCCCTGACAACGACGCCAAAAAATGTTGTTGCTCAGATTATATAGGTACGGTGCAACAACGATTTAGGTCGGGGGTTGTTACTCTAATCCCTGACCTCTCCGTTCTAGCTGTCTTCCAACAACAGGCTATGGGGGGTAGTCCCTATGGAATGTGAAGATGAAGGTCAAGTTGGCAACCAAAAAGTCTGAGAGACACGGTTGAATGGCCTAGGCACTTGGTTATTTTTAGCAAGTTTTAAATATTCGATTAGATTTATATGTGAGATTAGTGCTTTATGGAGTCAACAACTTGCTTTATATCAATTAAGGACCAAATGACTGGATGAAGAACCGCTGCTTAATGGATGCTTGACTATCCTAGATGAAATGCAAATCCCACAAACTAGGTGAAATGTAGGAATCTTGGTTAATTTTAATTATATGCCTAGCTAAGTGTATCCCTTGATCTTTATCCATATTGAGCCTAGTCTTTAGAGTAAGTGGTAGAGAGAAGTCAAAGTGAAGCAAGCAATGGCTTGGTTAACAATCCCTCTCTTTGAAATCTAACATAAACGGTGCCTCCAGCGATGTAGAGGTTGTGGCTCTGACCACTGCAAAGTCACCGTTTTAAATACTAGAGAGCCTAGACTTCTCAAGCAAAGATGGAAGGGTGTTCCTATCTCTCTATCAACCAAGCTTATGCTTGGAGGTAAATTATTAATGCACGATTAGCTCTAAGATGAGAATGCAAGATTATTGAGTGGTTCTTGAGTTAAGATTGCATAATGACTTTAAGTACTTAGTTATGATTAGCCTTATTACAAGAGTACTTAACAGTGAATTAAGAGAATCTTATATGCAAGATAATGTGCCAACTTAACAAGTGCTCAAAAGATACAAGAGATAACCAATATACAATTTGCCCAACAAGATATAAGATATGTCCACGATACAATTGCTTAGTAATGACAAGATATATGCTCCTAAAAAGAAGATCACCAATATGCAAAAGATCTACAATGACCATAAAGTGACACTAATGGCAAGAAAGAGAACTAGAGGACTTATCCACTTCAAGCAATTAGCCAATGAGACAATACAAGATGCCAATGATGATTAGACAATCAATTCTCTTATGCAATTAGAAGCCTTTTAAGATATTCCATCAAGATAATGCCAATATTGTAATTAGATCACAACTATTACCAATTAGATTCTCAATTAACCAAGGCTCTTTGACACTTACAGATCACAAATTGCTCAAGAGACAGTCAATGATATTCTTTAAACACAATTGGAACACTTTACTTCAAATACTAACTATAGTGATCAAAACAATTAGATCTCTCAAAAAAGAGAAGTGATGTAACACAAGATGCCCAAATAACTTAAACCATTCAACACAATGCCACTTGAGATTAAAGTGCTTTAGAGAGTGAGCTTACTAGTAGAAACTTACGACTTTAGACATCATGAAAAATTCACAAGAGACAAGAGAATATTAGTATTCTTATCTAATATTACCAATTCTAGACAATAATAGCACTTCAACCAATGAAACTAATCTTTCCACAATGAACTATTAGAGCATGAACAATAGAAGCCTTATGTTAATTATGTTCCGATGTTAAGCAATAAATGAGATTTATGACAGCAGTGAGTTAGATTATTTTAGAACACTTCAGATGCAAAATTTGAGATGCATATGCATGCAAAATGCAAGTGATGGGAGCCCAAATGCCAAACCACTTTGCCAAACACAAGATTTTAGCTGAGTTAGGACCCTTTATGATGCTAATGCCACTGTTAAGCTATAATCATACCTTATTATGCAGCGCCAAAGAGGATGACAGTCATCAAAACTTCATGAAATTTGCCCAAACAAAGAATTCCCACTATATGCAATTAACTTATTAGTTTATTGAGAAACTCATAAATGATTTCTAGGGTATTTTTATGAATGTTTATCACTGTATGCAAAAATCAGTGGCTGCTAATGAAACAGTGAGGAGGAAAGGGTTTGGAGTTCGAACCACTTAGGCCTTTAGGCCTTGAAGATGCCTCGCTTGCCAATATTTTACCCAATGAGATGGCCACCTGAAAGCACAAGAATTTAACCCAAATTCACTGCAAAACACCAAGTATTAGCTTTAGAAATCAAGTGATCACCCGACAGAGATGAATAGAGGCAAAAGATGGCAGGGAGAGGCCAAGATAAGGTTCAAAAAGGCAAATGCTAGGCTGGATGAGGGGACACAACAAGGAGAGAGGGCTTGGATAGGCCCGCATTGAGGTGAAGAAGGCCCTAGAGGCTTGCCACAAGCCCTAGAGTGGCTGTGACCTAAGGAAGAAGTCCCTTTGGGACAACGACAAGAGTGAAGAAAGCAACGACGGAGGTTAGGAAGGAGATGGAGGGCAACTGAAGGGATAGGAGGCTGAGTGGAGGGATAGGAGGGAGGCTGAGGGCCTCTAAGGATTAGACGACTGCCCTAGAAGGGAGCCGCAGGCCTTTGGAGGTCACGACCAACCTTGGAGAGGTTGCAGCCAAGAAAATTAGGGGCCTGAAAGGCTAGAAAGAGCCTAAGAGGCTCATGGCTAAGCAAGGAGGGCTAGATGGCTAGGGCTAGAGGCCCAAAAAATTTTGAAACCCTTGCCAAAACCTCTATCTTGCTTCAGATCTTCAAATTTGTCCAATTATTGCAAAATTTCTTGATGCTGATCCTGTAAAAAATTTTAGAGGCTAGATCTTACCTTCAAGGCCCTAAAGCTAGCTCAAAACCTGAGCAGATCTTCTTGAATGGCTTGGATCTCACCTACACAAATGAAAATAAAAATATTGAAAACCCGAATATATACAAAAATTTGAAAATAAACCCCAAACCCCAGTAGTTGCAAAACAATGGTTAGAAAAAAAAATTATTTACAAAAATTATACATAAAAATAATTTACAATTTATATACAAATATACAATGCTTGTGAAGGACAATTTTTTTGATAATTTTTTTTTTAAATGATGAGCAATGACAATAGATCGAATGTGTTTCAAAAGTTATAATGTTTCCCATAGCCTTAGCGAAGTAAGAAAATCAAACAAATTTCTTGGAGCCCCAACAAGGTCAGCGCTTCTCCACAGTCTATGAACTTGGAGCCCAAGGGTTGGGGAACCTGCAAACTCTATATACTTCTTCAAGAAAATTTGTTAGACATATGGCGAATCAGATCACCTAAGACCCAAAATCTACCGATAGAATTTTCTTATCACCATTTAATGAATTAACAAGTTTATAAATTTTTAAGCACAATATAGAAAAACACATACCCAACACATACCACAAATCATCAGACAAAGAAAACCATGAACTCAACCCCAAAGTCTTTTATTATGATATTTCAAACATTCCCAACAGATCAGTGGAACAACACCAGAGTTACAAAATTACATAAACTAGAGTCAGAGTTCTCATCATGACTTGAGAAGCAAAATGGCTTCTAATTTATAGATAAATCTTAAAAGTGGAAAATAACGACTAGTTGGCTTGATCCTTGTCAAAATAATCTTGAATGTTGATAAATGTGTTAATCATCGTTTAATCTCTGTTGTCGAAAATATTAATTTTTGAGGAATTTTCGAATTTCTTATAAAAACCATTTTTTATTAATCCAAAAATTGATTTTTTGGATTAATTTCCTTAGAAATTTGACTTTGATTTAATCACCAAGGTCCAAGGGCTTAATTTTTCTTAAAAAATCCATTTTTGCCTTGGTGGGGGATCTCCAAAAATTTACTTCTTTTTGACCCACGAATTTTTTGGCCACCTTGATGTAAGGGAACAATAAATCCTTAGGAATCGGGCGATGGCCCTAATGAGTGAGGTAGAGCTCCTGCTATGCTTTTGCCCACACGCTAATCTTTATCTCTGTGGCCATCTTTTGCATTTTGATTTTTCTTTTTATAATTTTGCTGTGGCCATAAAATGCTCTTTCTATTTTAGTTAGTGATGAAATTGTTGCAAGAAAATGCTTCATTTGACTAGTGCCTTAGTCAAACGAAGAAAATTCTATTTTCCACATCAGCAGGATGACTTGGATTGCAGTTAGCTAGAGTGACATGGCGTTGTCTACTAGTTAAGTCAGTAAATTCGAGTTTGTAGGATAAAAGTAGAGTTGTGCATTAGTTGATTGCTGAGATCTAGCAATCTAGTTGAGTTATTGTTAGTTGAACTCAGTTAACTGAGCTCTAGTCATTAGTTGAGTTAGTTGAAGGTTAGTTGAGTAGTTATGACTGTTGTTAACTCATTGATCTCTCAGTTAACTAGTCAGTCAGCTAAAAATAGACCCAACCATGCATGGAATTCGAATTGCCTAGTTGAGTGGATGGAAAAGGCACATTTGTATTTATAGTTGTATACTGTTGAGTGTACACTGCTTTTGCGCTAAGCAAGTGATGACTTTCCATTGGTTTTGCACAAGGAAATAAGGAATTTCCTTATCTTTTAGGTCTGAATTCCTCCAGGATTGTGCACGGAAACAGGAGGCTGGCTAAGTCTTGAATTGGCTAAGTGTTGGCCCAAGCGGGTCAGGAAGTAGGAGAACAGTTTTACAGTGCAGGGTGCGCTTCAGAGTTGAAGCAAGACATTGTAATTGCTTTTCTTTCTCATCCAAGTTAATGCAAAGTAGCGGAGGGGGTTTTCCCAGTTGGGTTCCCCTGTAAAAGCATTGTGTTCCTTGTGTTTTGATGGTTGCATGTTATTGCATGTGTTTTCCTTTCCGCAAAATAGTAGAAGAACTTTTTGCTTCTTGATTTCAGTTCGATTTCATTAGTAATAGCAAATTTCTTGCAATTTCTACATTTAGCTACATCAACCTCCTAGGGCAAAGTTTCCGGACCCTACCCAAGTATGTGGACATATGAGTGCTAAATCCCAAAGAGCCAACAACAACTTGAACTTGAAGAATGGAGGTGGGACATGGGTTTATATTGTAAAGCATAAAGTGTTAAGTATGGCATATGGGAAGATGAAACTATGCTATCTCAATTAGGGCTTCTCAAGTAGTGCCCCTCCTATATCCATAGGTCCTTAAGGGAGGTCCCACTGGAGTAGGGTCAAAGATTAACACCCCAAGTAAGGTGAGAGAATAAGATCGTGGTTAAAGTCCTTTATTCTTCCATATCACCCCATAATCCATACCAAATGCTCAAGAACAAACAAGTATAAGCACTCAATTGCAAAATGACCAAAGTACCTATTGCTGCACATACTAGCAGGACTAGTTTGTAGGCTAAAACTAGAGGGCACAACAACACTTTGGGACTAAGGCCACTGATACCACAACCTAAGTCCCCTTCTCTTCTTAGATTTTCACCGACGAGAGGAGTCCCAGTATCCCTCATTTGTGATAGATGTATGTAGGATTGGTTTGAAGTGAGGCACGGAGGCTCACTCAATGGAATGGTTCAATGAAATGTGAGCTATGGGAGAAGCTAGGAAGACTTTCGAAGAAAAACCCCTTGAAAGAATGACTACACGAGACCTAGGGTCGAGAAATTTTATGATATAAGAGTTCACCCAAGGTTAGGGTAGATAAGAGAAAAGGTTGTGAATGATATACTTCAACAAGTACTAAAGTACAAACCTTCAAGAAATCCCTAAGTTGAAGGATAACACCTAGGGTTCCCACTTGGTACAATGGCTAGGGCATCAATTATCTTGATATGTAACTATGAGAATGGTCTCAATTAAGGAGGAGAGCTAGAGGAAATACCAATGCAGAACCCTGTCCAAACAGTTCTTCAAAAGCTCTCCTGCATTGAAATTCGCACCAAGCCCTACGAGGCTTCCTTATCCTTGGATGGATGAAGAAAAGAGGGAAAAAAGAGGTGAAACGAATGATGTTTCTTTGAGTTAATGTGATCACCAAGGATCTAGGACCAGTGCCTAGCATTATTGGGAGGATCAGAGTAAAAAATGATCTTGATTTAGTAACTTCGCTCTTCAAGGAGGCCTAAAGAAGCAACTTCACTATCTATGGATGCAGCTACATGACAACTTTAGACTTTTATATTTCGATGGCAATTTTTATGGAGTTTCAAGGATGCAATTGCACGTTATCCTCTAGGAATATTCATTCATTCATCATCTTATGAGTAACACATGCAACAATTCTCCAATACTATCAAGGCCTTAAACAATTTTTCATGAATTAGGGCACAATAATAACCATAAGACAAAAATTCCATGTATTAGACATTCATTAATTCAGAAATATAGAATTAAAAGGCACTTACAAGACAATGAAGAGTATATCCATCCACAAGAATGCCAAAGAGAAGCTCCAAGAAAGATAGAAAAATTTCCAAATGTCAAAATTCATTAGAATCATCCAAATCTCTCCACTAATTGTAGGCCGAAAATCTCTAATGAGGTTGGCCGAAAATCCCAAATGTGATGATTTCAAATGAGAGTGAGACTCTCATATTGCAGGTCGAAAATCTCTAATGAGGTTGGCCGAAAATCCCAAATGTGATGATTTCAAATGAGAGTGAGACTCTCATATTTATACATGTTTTGTGAGTTCGATTTTCTAAAGAAGCCCCTAATGTGCTTAAACTAGGTAACAAACCCTTGGTTACAAGCCAACTAGGATAGATTATACATTAATTATTATTTTATTTGTCTTTTAGCCCATGTAATTAATGCGAAGTGCTCTCCAAGGCTAGCGTTGAGGCCTCGTGCTGAGAATGAGTACGAGGGCCCTAAAAGTGATGAACAAGAGGGGGGGCGGGGGCTTCAAACGCTGCAAAACATATCCAAACCCCAAGTTGGGCTCAATGGGCTCCCAATGGGTCTCATGGGCCTCCAATTGGGTCAAGATCAAGTCGATGCTCCTTCAATGAGGGCTAGAAGATGACACATGCCCTCCCATGTCTCTTGGAAAGAGACAAAAGCTTCTCTGGGCCCTGATCATCTGCCAAGTGTCGGGTGCAATGTGTGGTCGGCTGGGCAACGTGGTCTAAATGCATCATCGTCTCTGTATAAATGGCGCACGCACATGCAATGTGGTGGTGCTCAAGAAGCCCATGGTGTGGTAATCAATTCTTTGTAATCTTGGAGGCTTATGGCTCTAAGCGCTCATCCTACAAGTGCCATTATGTCCCTCTGAGGGCTTGGACCCCATATATAGAGACCAAGTCCATGGTGAAGGCCCAACTGCAATCCTATATAAGATCCAATGCATCTCCTCACCTTCCATTACAATAATTCATTAGTATAATTGAGTAAATAAGCTTGCTAATCAAGGGTGGAAGTGGGCACTTGATAGTGGCATGCCCTTCCAAATGGGCTTTAAACCTGTACTAATGTTACCTTTCTCAACAAGAGAGTTAATGAAGGACCCTGTTAGGTGGTTTGAACCACTAAGGGAGTGATAGGTCCATGGTACATCCCAATGTTGCAGGAAGCGTCCCCCCCCGGTTCTAAGGCCTGAAGCGCATCTTGGGCGGATTCGTACAGGAAGCGTCCCCGGAAGTGCGCTTCCAAATGTTTTGGACACTTCCTGGACGCTTCTGCCTGTTTTGGACGCTTCCTGGACGCTTCTGCCTGTTTTGGACGCTTCCTGGACGCTTCTGCCTGTTTTGGACGCTTCCTGGACGCTTTCACCTGTTTTGGACGCTTCTGCCTGTTTGGGGATATATATATAGCAGACGCTTCTGCAGATGCTTCGCTTTCTATATTTTTGGAAAATGACGCTTCTGCGTCCCAGCTTCCAAAAAACGTCCCCGCTTCGTGCAACATTGGTACATCCATCACAGACCCAGTGTCATGTGAAATAGTGATGGAATGAAGTGGGGGCAGAAGGGAAGGCTCCAAGCCACATGCCATGGCACAAGTGTAGCTATAATAAAAGAAGCCCATACCTTGGGTGTATGAATGCAGGAGGGAGAAATTGTGGCACATGAGTTACTCCGACCTTTGTTTTTCCACCCTTCTTCATATGCCTTTTGCCTTTTATTGATTTTTCTTGATTTTACTGCTCGGGGTTCCAAGGGATGAGAGCATGATGCGTAAAATATAGTACTGAATACCCCCTTAAGGTTGGGCAGTTCATAGTCAACTAGGGGTTAGAATAATCATGGGTTCCTTGATGATGCAAGGGGCACTCATAGGGGCCCTAGGAACCAGGGTGATGGCCATAAAGATAGGGGGTAGATCTCATGTTTGTCTTTTTCCCATGTTCTAAATTCTTTTGTCCCAACCATCTTTTGCATTTTGTGGTACATTTCCTTTTGTATGTGGCCATGTTGTGTTTTTATCTTTTCTTTTTAGCTGCGTCAACCTCTGGGGCATTGTTCCAGGCCTGACTCAAGGTGTGGACAAGGGGAGGGGGGTGGCTAACACCTTGTGGACCCAAAGGATAAACGTGGACCCAGATGGGGAAAGATGTGAAAGGGATTGTAATGAGTGGAGGGGAGTGAGATATATGGTGTTGAGAAGCACGACCATGCAACCAAAATCAAAGTTTCCCTTGTAGTACCACTCCTAAAGCTAATAGCTCATAGAGGAGATCCCATGGGACTAGGACCCAAGATTAACTCCCAAGATGAGGTAAGGGAACAAGAGTACAAGTCAAAGCCCGTTCTTTCCATTGAATCCCCTCACTAATCCATGCCCAATTGTTCCCGAGAAAAGTAAGCATAAACACCCAACTACATAATGAAAAATCATGCCTTCAGCGTTAGAGGGCCCACCTTCATACATATGATCATGAAAAATGAGTGAGGGCACATAATGATTGGCTTAGGCGGGCGGAGAATAGTAGGACATCGAGCTACAAGGGGTTGTTGGCTGCCAATTGAAGACAAATTTAGGAGAAAATTTCTCCTATAGGGGTCACCCACAGGTGGTGGGTAACATCTGGCTCCAACTAGGACATGAGCTCTTACTAGAGTGCATGAACCATGTACTCAGACGGGGAGGTCATGAGAACACCAACAATCTCTTGGACCATGGACCTATTACCTGCACATCACAAACAAAGCAAACAGGGCAGCATGTTTTGATGGCGTCCTTTGATCGCCCATGCTTTTGTTAGTCCATAAAAATCAATAGGAAATAAAATCTATTCCTAAATGCAAGCCTAATCTAGCATGAGAATATAATATGATATTAAATTCTAATGCGAAAATCACTATGCAATGCATCCTACTCTAACATGCATGGATACATTGTGCGAATGCTAAGTGTAATCATATAACCAATGCAACCAACATATCAGTAGATCAATATAAGAACACCTGCCCCTATGATAATTCATGTAATAAATCCAAAAGAAAAGATAGGAAGAATCATATGGAAGGTCACAAGAGTGGGAGGTGGGAAAATAAGATTACCACATATGGAGGATCATGGACGAGGAGGGATGAACGAGACGCAACCTATTCCATTGGATCCTCTCTTTTAGACAAAAGATAGAGATATCGACAATTAGGCTCATAAATTTCCGATGAAGGGCAATCTTAGGCCAATCATCCCCATCATGGACCTTTTCAATGATGCCATGCTTCTTGGTTACCATAAGGTCACAATGGGAAGGTAAAGGGGAATGACGACACAAAGAGACACGACACACAGGTTGCTCTAAGATGATTGTATGTAAGAGAGGCAACCACTGTGAGCTCATTATGCTGGGAAAAAGTGATACATATAATGAATTCTTTCTCCTCAAGACCATCCTTAGAAGGGGGAAAAGGTTCATTATTATTAGTCATATTGTTGGAAAGATTGAGGAAAGGGTACACATGTGACTCAAATACATCCCCAGGATCATGAGGAAATACAAGGGTCTTATTAATATCATCATCACCGGTGTTGCAGATAGGGTCCTTGTCAAAACGATGCCCATGGATTTCTCATTCCCCTCTTCAATATGCAAGTAATCACTGATATCAATGTCCAAAGGTGATGGGATCATCTTTTCCAAGATCCTCTTGATGTTCAATGAAGGTTTCCTCTTGAATATCTAACGGTTGGCATGCTTGACAATGCTTAAGAAAGCCATCAAAGAAAGCTTCAATAAACAAGATTTTCCTAGGTTTACAATTATGAAGCCATGAATCATGACCATGGAGGGATCTCATGAATAACATTATGAGGACATCATGGTGAACCACTTCAACCTTTGAGGTTTGTGCAACAAATCTTGCTACATGATTAATTGCAGAAAATGGATCACCATCAAACATGAGCACCCCATGTATAGCAGCCCAGGTGACATGATTAGGGTGTCCAAGAATGCTAGCGATGTCCAAGGTGGGAAATTCATCAAAGAAAGACATCCTATTAGGATACACATATAAATTATGTAAGAGTCACCAAGGTAAAATCATAGATGCCTAGAGAGATGCTTGCTTCACCCTACAAGCATTTCAATGAAGAAGTAGGGCTTCGTTCTTCCAATGGAGTCACCAAAAGGATATATCAATGATGTTGTATGGGAACAAGACACACGTCTCGTGTCCCCGACAACGACGCCAAAAAATGTTGCTGAACGAACTAGCAGGCCTAGCTTGTAGGATAAAACTAGAGGACACAACAACACTTTGGGACTAAGGTTCACTGTCACCACAACCTAAGTCCCCTTCTCTTCTCAGATTTTCACTGATGGGAGGAGTCCCAATATTCCTCACTTGTGATAGATGTATCTAAGATTGGTTTGAAGTGAGGCAAGGAGGCTCAGTCAATAAAAAGGTTTAGTGAACGTGTGAGCTTTGGGAGAATCTAGGAAGACTTTCCAAGAAAAAGCCCTTGAAAGAATGACTACACGAGACCTAGGGTCGATAAATTTTATGATATAAGAGTTCATCCAAGGTCAGGGTAGATAAGGGAAAAGGTTGCGAATGATATTCTCTAACAAGTACTAAAGTACAAACCTTCAAGAAATCCCTAAGTTGAAGGATAACACCTAAGTTCCCACTTGGTACGATGGCTAGAGCATCAATTATCTTGAGATTTAATTGTGAGAATGGCCTCAATTCAAGGTGAGAGCTAGGGGAAACACCAATGCAGGAGCCTGTACAAACAATTCTTCAAAAGCTCTCCCCTATTGAAAATCACACCAAGCCCTAGGAGGCTTCCTTATCCATAAAGGGACCAAGAAAAGAGGGTAGAAAGAGGTGAAACCAATGATGTTTCATTGAGTTAATGTGGTCACCAAGGATCTAGGACCAGTGCCTAACAAATTGGGAGAATTAGAGTAAAAAATGATCTTGATTTAGTAACTTCGCTTTTCAAGGAGGTCTAAAGAAGCAACATTACTATCTATGGATGCAACTACACGACAACTTTAGAATTTTATACTACGATGGCAATTGTTATGGAGATTCAAGGATGCAAATGCAAATTATCCTTTAGGAACATTCATTCATTCATCATATTGTTGAGAAATCTAGGGCAATGATATTGTAACGACCCATCTCTAAATACACATATTATATGCTCCTGCAAAAAAAGAAAAGAAAAGAAAAGAAAAAAAAAGGAATAAAAATTAAGCATTAGTATCAATAATTAATCTAATGTTCTAAAGTTTATATTAAAAAGAAACATAAATAAAGTAAAAGTATACATGAATATCAAAAGGTCAAGAGACAAATGAATATGATAAGGTACATATAAAGTGTTATAAAGTTATAAAAGGATACATATATGGTTATATGGAGGTGTAATAGTATTATGATAACCATAACACATATATAAGGGTTAAACATTATAAAACCTTAATGCTACATATGAACACCTATAACGGGAGGGTGA
Source organism: Pinus taeda (assembly GCA_000404065.3). Classification (NCBI taxonomy): domain Eukaryota; kingdom Viridiplantae; phylum Streptophyta; class Pinopsida; order Pinales; family Pinaceae; genus Pinus; species Pinus taeda. The sequence continues at coordinate 153,530 of APFE031124325.1, read as the reverse complement.
CTCACGCCCATGGGAAAGTTGTCACCATGGGAGAAAACAGTGGAGTCGCTGGTGTACAGGGTGGCCACTGCTAAAACTAGCTATAAAACCGTAGATAATGCGCTGAGAACGGGAGAGGAAGAGAGCAGGAGAAAACCAGGAGGAGAAAATCAGGAGGACAAACCAGGAGGACAAACCAGGAGGACAAACCAGGAGGAAGAAAATTGACCATCGGAAGAGCTTTAAGTATTCTGAGGTTCTGGGCATGGGGGACAGTGAGCTTCTGTTGAGAAGCTTACTGGATTGAGCAGCCAAGCTCTGCTCAGTCTGGCTGGGTGGAATTGGTCTCCCGGGAATTGGATCAGAATAGCCGCAGCATCATCAACGACACCAGTTCAGTAGCAGTTCAGGTAAGTACAAATTTAAATTCTTTACGCTTCCTGTATTTTAGTTCTGGTTCTTACAAATGGCATCAGAGGGCGTGTTCAAACCCTTTCAACCTCATAGGCCCTTATAGTTTTCAAACCTTTGTAATTTTCCTGCTTTTCTGTCAATCTTTTGCCGTGTGTCTGCATTTATTCTGTTGCATAGGTTCGACAGAGCAAAATATAATACCGAGTACCGACACGTCTGAACGCCGCATGAAATCCCCTTAGTTGATACGGAATCGTCATTCGGTCATTCCTGAATTGGTAAATAATTAACTCCGAATATGTAAACAATTCACGATTTTGATGACTCTGGAAGCGATTAAGACTTTTATTTGCCTTTTCGATTTTTGGCTGAGTGAATCAACTAGACGCACATTTTGTTCATCTCTTTCATCCTCTGTTTAGATAATCCCTGCGGTTTGTTTTGTTGCAATATGTTCCATGATTTTGGAATTCCTGTGAGAAGGGCGTTTATTTTTTTTGTTGTTGTATGACTATTCAGATGATTCTTAAAGTGATAAATATGTACAGAATGGTTGTCGTGTGGTCGATAATGATTATTCATAGAGCCCTAGGAGCCGTTTTATGATGTTATTGCAACTTCATGGAGAGCCCTAAAACCTGGTAGTGTTTTAACTTATTGAAAGAAATTTCAACATAAGAAGAATTAGATAACAGGAGATGACTCATGAATTCAGGTTTGTTCTGAGTTATTCGAGATTTGTTCCTTTTTCCTCTCACAGATGTTGTGCAGTCTCCCTCTCACGAATGGTGTGCAGGGAACGGACGAAGAATGTATTGACTACTCTTTTAGCAACCCGCTAACACAGACACCATAGAAAATGGGGTGAACCCGTTAAATTATATTTTACTAATTGGGCATAAAAATACTGCTTCAGAATATGTGTTCATCAAAATTCACTAAAGTGATTAAGCCTGGTGTGAGATGCCTTATTTCGTGTCGAACGGTTAACTTTTAGTTTCTGTTTATCCTTTTGCCGTGCGTTTGCATTATTCGTTCAGGCAACAAAACAGATTCATCCAAGGGCAGCTTGACACTCGTCTCATTGATACCACCTCGTCTCGTTGATGCAAACTCGTCATTCTGTCGTTTTTTATTTAACTGAACCTGTCTCACTAATTTCAGAGCTCTGTTGAAGTCTTTGAGAGTTGCCCTGTTTGATGATAAAGGAAGTTAGATGTTGGAGCCTTCGAATGATGGTCCTATAGTCTAACTTGGCCAATTGAAACCTCAGGAATTAATTTCTGGGTTCTTACAATTTGGGTTTGATGAGCAACCTTTCTTGCATTGTCCATTACCATTGTGTATGCTCTTTCTGAGCAAGTGAAAATCATTTCTTGTTTGCCAAATTCTGTAAATATTTTGTGTTGGCAAAGCCATGTTTTCCAAAGTATTTTGGCCTTTAAAAACCTCCTCTCTTGCGTGTTTTATTCAAAGAACCACGTGTCCAATTGCATTCTATATTTGGATGTTTTCCCTGACAAATAGATTGTCCATATAGTGCCTGCCAATTGCTATATCTGCTTTGTCATAAGGAAGCTTCTGAATGCATTGCAACAATTTTTTTTATTTGCATAAAACTCCTCATCACATCTTTTCACTAGATGTTTTTACTGAGATAAATGAGTTTTCATTCTCAATTTGACTTGATCCAAACGTTAAACACCATTACCACTAGCAGGAGAGACAGACGCAATTCAATAGCCCATGACAAGTTCTTCAGCAGATTTTTCAAGTTCTGAACTAAGAGGAGGAAGCTAACAAGCACAACACCCCTAATTGAAGGAATGGCTAATCAAATTGGCTGGGCCTTTTTAATGACATATGACGTAACATGTTTTCATGTTTGACACTTCTTTTGACAGATTTTTCGATCAAATTTAAATTTATGAAAAGCATTTGCTTTTGGTTTTTGTTTGAATATCTGAAGTTATAACAAAATTCACAAGATGTATTTGCTCAACTTATTACCAAATTTTATCAAATATTTTGCATTTGTGATTTCTTTATTAGTTTTGTTTTATTCAAATAGGAAGATAAAGGATGTGACCTAACCTTATAATGAGCATTCATTCATTATAGTACACCATCTCTATGATGTTAAATTGTCTTCTTTATACAAATTACATAAAATTTTGGTGATAAAATTTGACTTGCAAAGCGTGCTTTTATAATATCCTTTTTGATGTGATATGCTCTTCAATCATTAGAGCTTGTTCATGCACATTGGTCCGGACGCGAAAATTGCTTTTATAGTTACCCCTTTTAATGTTGTATGCTCTTCAATTTTTAAAGTTTGTTCATGCGGACTGATATGAGAGAATATACTAAAGTTTTTGGTTAATCACAATTTAACTCATGCTAAAATCCCAGCATAGGTAACCTTTCAAAGTGGTTTGAACTTTGAAGTAAGTTTTTATCACTTTGATTTAGTTAAGAGTAAGGTTAGATTCTATTGTCATATGGACTCCTGTATCCTATGATGCCGTCTAAATTGAACTCTTTTGACCCTTTTTGAAGGATGGCACACACTTTTAAGATGATAAATTTCTAGGATACTTTATCTTTTGGCATTTTCTAGGTATGCACATGCTGATTGGCCCTAGCATGCAACCTTTATGAACCACTTGTATTACAGGTAAAAATAGCATTACATCAGCAAGCCATCAGTTAAAAAGACAATATTGCTATTGTCCCCTCTTCTATCATAAGGGAAGAGAGCAAGTGTGTCTGTCTTAGCTATGCAACTTCTGTCTGGAAAGCTATCTTATATTATAGTAAAAGAATGATTGCATCAACAAACTGCAAGACCTTCAGTTGCCTTGTATAATACTGCAATTAACTCTCCCTACCAACATACGTGAGCAGAGCCAATGCATTCACCTTAGCACCAGTTTGGACAGAGTCTACATCTTTTCTATACTCATATATTGTGGATGTTATCTGTTCTGCCAGATCAACTTTAAATGCAGTCAACTGTCCAAGACAAGCTTTAGACTAGTCACCATTGCAAGTTGTTATACACCCCTTCCAAAGGAAGGTGAACCCTTCTAACAGGGTCCTTTTTATGTTCCTTGACAGTAATCAAATCTAACTTGATAGGTTCCCTGTTATGTTGTTTGATCATTCATAGCCTCCTAGAATTGCCAGTTTCAAGTTGAAAGGAACAACGAAATTTCTCAGATAATATCTATGCAAGTTTTCTGCCAAATATTGTGAAATCTGAACTTATCGTAGCACAAAATTTTCTATGAATCCTATTGCAGTCAAATTGCATTTGCATCAACCATTAAAGTGTTATGTGGAATTTATAAAAACTACTTTTCAAAGCATCCTTTAGAGAACAAAATTGTACTAATTATATCCTTTGACGGAGTTATTCTTAAACAAAACTGGTTCTAAAAATCATAATCACATTTTATTCTAATTTATTTCCTCCGTTTAAACCCAATCTACTTTTTGAGATATACGCTGAACTGTATCTCTTCTAGATTTTAATCATGACATGTCTATGGTAAATTTTTCGGCTAAAAGTCAAACTGATATGGAACCAAAACAACTTTCATTTTTATAGATTTAATCCATAGCTAAGTAATATATTCAGAATATAAATATGTATGACCTTCCTTAAATGTAATAGCTAGATTGAGGTATGACGGGTATGTTACCGACGTACATTGTAACGAGACATTTAACAATTTTTTCAATCGTGGATGTTATTTGGTAAGTAAACCTTAGATGTCTTACCTTAGGAGCTAATAACCATACACTTCTGCATTATTCATATTAGGATAGAATACCTTGCATTAGGACAAGGAGGTTGCGAGACCACCCTCCTTGACCTCAGTACTAGTAAGATCCGCCTAGCAGATAAAAATAGCAAAACTATACCCGTTTATGAATGCGAAGTTGCAAAAGAAAATTATGTGTTAAATTCTGTTGTCTACCTCAAAATTTTTATAGAATTTTATTATGTGTTCAGGAACCATTACAATGGTAAGGACGTATGAGCGATGACGACGTGATCAGGCAGCATCACCACCATTAATGCTTCCACCGTCGCCATCATCATCCCCATCACCATCGTCACCACCAAGACCATTATCAACATCAACCGCCTCAGCGTCAGAGTTGACTGTGATAATGAACTCTTTGGAAGCCTTATTGGAGACATTAAAAGAATCAACTAAGGCTAAAACCAAAGAGGAATTTCAGCATGTAGCCACCAGTTCAGTGGAACCAAATAATTTTGAGCCCAGAAGATCGAAAGAAGACATTTCTAGGGAGCTTCAGAAAATTAGACTCCCAGAATTCTCAGGAGGTCGAGCAAGTGAACGCGCTGAAGCCTGGTTAGAAGGAATGAACAAATGCTTTAGGTTAAGAGAATATTCTTCTTCGGCAAAAACAAAAATTGCCGTGTTTCAATTAAAGGAAAGTGCCTTGATTTGGTGGGGAAATCTGGAGAAGCAGCTGCACCTTACATCGGATAATGTCCCTTGGGAACTATTTGAGGAAAGGTTCTGTGCAAAGTATTTACCTCCATACTTTCAACAACAGCAAGCTAGAGCCTTTCATACATTAATTCAGGGAAATAAAACGGTGGAAGAGTACGAGATAAGGTTTATGTAGCTTGTAAAATACATTCACTACTTAGACTCTGATGAACGTCAAGCTGAACACTTCATATTTGGGTTAAATCCTCGCATCAGAGCCTTGGTAAGCATGTGGAAGCCATCATCAGTAGCCGAGGCAGTCGAATGTGGTCGTTATGCAGAAGAGCACCTTGGAATCAAAAAAGATATGGGGCCAACAGGGCCTATCCAATCAGGATTTCCAGGAAAGACTCCCCGAAACTTCTTCAAAGGAGGTAGCTCGAGGCCACCTTACGGTAACAAGTTTACCCCAAGAAATGTGGGGACAAGAGCTTCCATGGCAGTAAACACTATAGCCGCGGAATCATCAAACACCAGTCCATGGACATCTCGAGGGACTACTAGTAGAGGAAGAAATTCGAGAGGAATCAACATGAGAGGACGAAGCTCGTTCTCTAGAAATTCACGTCCTGATTCAAGAGGATCAACGCAGCTTAATTGTTGGGGATGTGGGGGATCGCATTTTCAACGTGACTGCCCAGAAGCTTCGTCGAATATATTGCATAGGACTAGAAAGGAACCGATATCAAACAATTGAGGTAATCATAGAATTCACGCAGTAGTCAGCAACGACCAAGCAGCGCATCAATCCACTGTAGTGGAATCTTCAGGTATTATCAATGGTATAAAACTCAAAATCTTATTTGATACTGGTGCCACAGATAGTTTCATTTCGTCATATGCATTAAACAAATGTGGGTTGGTAGCTCGTAGACAAAATGATTTCCATCAAGTGGAAATGGCCTTAGGAGAACTCCAAACCGTGGGCTTGAGTGTGGATCAATGAAAAATTGACCTAGGGGTCTGTTCGACTAAACTAAAAGTTTATGTCACAGCCTTAGGGACGTATGATCTTATCATAGGTATGGACTGGCTAGAAGCTCATCAAGCTTGGGTAGACTGTTATGGGAAAAGAATTCTAGGCATGAATGATGAAGGAGAAGTAATCCAAATTCAAGGAATTAGGAGGAAGGTATCTTTACGCTACATTTCAGCGATGAAAATGAAGCGTTGTTTAAGGAAAGGTTGTCAGGCTTATGTAATTCAAGAGGTAAGTGAAGGAAAAGGACCATCCTTAGGACAATATCCGGTGTTAGCCGAATTCCGGATGTATGTCCAAAAGAGTTACCAGGATTACCCCTTGTAAGAGAGCTAGATCTCACTATTGAATTAAAACCAGGTACCCAACCAATCACTAAAACACCTTATAGAATGACAGCTCCAGAACTTCAGGAACTGCAAATTCAATTGAAGGAACTACTGGATATAGAGCATATTCGGCCCAGTGCATCACCTTGGGGCGCACCTGTAATTTTTGTGAAGAAGAAAGATGGATCTTTAAGACTATGCATAGATTATCGAGACTTGAATCGAGCTATAGTAAAGAATCAATACCCTATGCCTTGAATCGACGATCTTTTCGATCAAATGAAAGGAGCTGCTGTCTTTTCAAAAATTGATCTTCGATCAGGCTATCATCAGCTAAGGATTTCTGAAAATGATATTTCTAAGACTGCATTCCGGACACGTTTTGGACATTATGAATTTACCGTGGTACGATTTGGATTAACAAATGCACCAGCAGTATTCATGAATCTTATGAACAATGTTTTCCGTAAATATCTTGATCAATTTGTGCAAGTCTTTTTAGATGATATTCTCCTCTATTCCAAGAATAAGAAAGAGCATGAAGATCATTTGCGGATAGTATTGTCCTGCCTTAGGGAACGTCAGTTGTATGGAAAACTATCCAAATGTTCATTCTTTCAGGAAATGATTCATTATTTGGGTCACTCATATCAGGTGAAGGGATTTCAGTAGATCCTGAGAAGGTAAAAGCGATCATAGATTGGCCAATACCGAAAAATGCACATGAGATACGAAGCTTTATGGGTTTAGCCAGTTATTATCGAAGATTTGTGGAGGGGTTCTCCAAAATCGCAAAGCCAATTACAACCCTTCAGCGGAAAGGTGTTAAGTATGAATTCACCGAGGAATGTAATAAAGCATTCTCTGAACTCAAAAAACTACTCACCAGTACACCAATTCTAAGAGTCCCTGACATGGACAAAGATTTTACGGTATGTATTGATGCATCCAAACAGGGATTGGGTGTAGTGTTGATGCAGGATAGAGGAGTGATAGCATATGCTTCCAGGAAGTTAAAACCTCATGAAGGACTCTATGCTACTCACGATTTAGAATTAGCTGTTGTAGTGCTAGCTTTAAAGATTTGGAGACACTATCTAGTGGGACGAAGTTTTACACTTAAAAGCGACCATGAAAGTCTACAATATTTGTTCACCCAAAGAGACTTAAATGCTAGGAAAAGGCGATGGAGTGAATTCCTAAGTGAATATGACTTCGGAATATCATACATTAAGGGAAAAGAAAATGTAGTAGCAGATGCTTTAAGAAGAAGACCTCGGATATTTTCTCTCATGCCCATTAAAGTAGACTTAAGACAACGAGTACTGGATCATCTTATAAAAGACAGCTGGTATTTAAAGGTGAGAACAAGTCTTGAGGGTAAAAAGGGCAAAAGAATCTAAATTTGAGGGATATGAACTAGAAAACGATGGAATCTTACGATTCCATGGAAGGATGTATATTCCGATGATAAAAATCTTCGAGATACCATCATTGGGGAAGCCCACAGAGCAGTGTATTGTGCTCACCCTGCAGTAGGGAAAATGTATGCGGATACCAAGAAACTCTTCTTTTGGGTAGGCATGAAGCATGATATCACTCAATTTGTTGCAAAATGTTTGGAATGTTAGCAAGTAAGGGCAGATCATTGTCATCCAGCGGGCCTCTTACAACCCCACGACATTCCTATGTCTAAATGGGAGACCATTTCTATGGATTTTATCACTGGGCTACCTCTTACTTCTCAAAGACAAAATGCCATTTTGGTAGTGGTGGATAAATTAACAAAAAGCGCCCATTTCATTCCCATAAGAGATACTTACGATGTTGCTGACGTAGCTCGAGTATTCATAAATGAAATTATCAGATTCCATGGGGTACCTAAGAAGATTATATCCGATAGAGATTCGCGATTCACTTCTAGATTCTGGACTTGCATGCAAACAGCCTTGGGTACTCAGCTAAATTTAAGCACTACTTACCATCCTGAGACTGATGGGCAAACTGAAAGAGTAAATCAAGTACTTGAAGACATGTTGCGAATGTATGTGATGGATCAGCAGTCACACTAGGAAAAGTACTTACCCTTAGTCGAATTTGCATACAACAACAGTTACCACAGTTCGATTGGAATGCCTCCATTTGAAGCTTTATACGGAAGACCTTGCAGAACACCGTTAAGTTGGGATAGGTTAGAAGATCGAGTGATAATAGGACCCGAATTAATCCATGAAATGGAAGCATAAGTAAGAAAAATTAGACAACGATTAAAGGAAGCACAGGATAGGCAAAAGAGTTATGCTGATGCTCACAGAACTGATAGGAGGTATGAAGTAGGGGACCAGGTTTTCATCCGCATCAAACCGAATAAAAGTACTATTCGATTCGGAAAAGGGACAAAGTTGTCACCCTGATTTATTGGACCATTCAAAGTCGTGGAAAGAGTTGGACCTGTTGCCTATCGTCTTGCCCTGCCACCTCACCTGCATAGAATTCATAATGTATTTCATGTTTCTGTATTAAGGCATTATATAGCTGATCTATCTCATAACCTTCAATGGAAGGAATTGCAGGTATCGGACGAGGGAGTTGTAATGGTCGAACCGCCTGGTGGACCAAGTTAAGGTCCAATGGACAAGTATAGTCCTGGATCAGCAGCTTGGGAAAATATAGAGGACATATGTCAAAAATACCCTAGTCTATGTCAATTCTGAAGAACTTTAAACTATGTTTAGTATATAATTTACTTCACTGCAATTAGAGATCTAGAAACATTTTGAATGATTATAGATAAATGTGAAATTTTGTGACATAATATATGTTTAACTTTAGCTGGTACATGGATACCAAAATGATATATGTTGTTGATCTTACTAAATTATAGTTGTCAAAATAAAATTTAAAACAGTTAAAAGATTTTACTTCTGATAAGAGTTAAGATATCATAAATCTGATTTATTTATACATGTCAGTATGATCAATGGGATAGAAATCAGGGAGTAAAAACATTTTAAATGGAAGTCAAAAGACATGCATGGAATATGGCAAAAATATGTTGTACTGTAGTATCATAGATGAATTCATAAGTGAATAATACTTGAGTTATTTTGAATATGTTGATGCACATTTTACGAATGCATAGATAAGTGTATGATTGCAGGTAATAGACAGTTACCGAGATGACCACGTGATGACAGAACCTCAGAACAATTAAAGCTCAAAGTGATTCTATGATAGGGTATTAGCCCTAATTCTACTAGGAGGGGTGGAGGTGTTGCCCACTGTTTATCCTCCGAACCCTGGAGTCATGGGAGGACTGTGTGAATCACGCTCCCCTAGACGTGTGATGATGATTGTCGGATGCCTACTGGGAATCAGGTCGGTATAACCGACGCTGTCACCTTAGATTTTATGAATGGTTAGGTCAGTGAATGGCATACTCCAGTAGAGGACGGATAGGATGGGAGCAGAAGAGATTAGGAAGGATAGGATGATTTTAGAATAGCTTGGGAACCTGGATAGGAAAAGACATGTCTATTAAAACCTTAAACCTAAAAACTCTAACTTCGGGACGAAGTTTTCTGAAGGGGAGAATAGCTTGGGAACCTGGATAGGAAAAGACATGTCTATTAAAACCTTAAACCTAAAAACTCTAACTTCGGGACGAAGTTTTCTGAAGGGGGAGTGTATGTAACGACCCATCTCTAAATACACATATTATCTGCTCCTAAAAAAAAAGAAGAAAAAACAAAGAAAAAAAAAGGATATTAATAAAATAGAATAAGAATTAAGTATTGGTATCAATAATTAATTAATCTAAAGTTCTAAAGTTTATATTAAAAACAAACATAAATAAAGTAAAAGTATACATGAATATCAAAAGGCTAAGAGACAAACGAATATGATAAGGTACATATAAAGTGTTATAAAGTTATAAAAGGATACGTATATGGTTATATGGAGGTGTAATAGTCTTATAATAACCATAACACATATATAAGGGTTAAACATTATAAAACCTTAATGCTACATATGAACACCTGTAATGGGAGGGTGACTCACGCCCATGGGAAAGCTGTCACCGCGGGAGAAAACGGTGGAGTCGCTGGTGTACAAGGCGGCCACCGCTAAAACTAGCTATAAAACCGCAGATAATGGGCTAAGAACGGGAGAGGAAGAGAGCAGGAGAAAACCAGGAGGAGAAAATCAGGAGGAGAAACCATGAGGAAGAAAATTGACCATCGGAAGAGCTTTAAGTATTCTGAGGTTCTGGGCACGAGGGACAGTGAGCTTCTGTTGAGAAGCTTACTGGATTGAGCAGCCAGGCTCTGCTCAGTCTGGCTGGGTGGAATTGGTCTCCCGGGAATTGGATCAGAATAGCCGCAGCATCATCAACGACACCAGTTCAGTAGCAGTTCAGGTAAGTACAAATTTAAATTCTTTATGCTTCCTGTATTTTAGTTCTGGTTCTTACAGATATTAGATGATTTCTCTTCTATTAGTAGTTGCTTGTGAGTGCTTTTACTTCTTTAGATTAGGATCTTCTTTTACTTAGGTTATTAGTGTTCTGCTTCATCAAACAACTACCAATGGATAAACCATAAAGAGAGAAGAGACACAAAATATAGGCTGTCAGCCAGGGCTAAAACCTCTTACTCTTTGAGAGGAAAACCCGCACAAATTCTTCTTATAGAGATTCCAATTGACAAATACCAAGACCAAGACCCTTAACCTATTTTCCCTTCTAAGACCAGGACACAAAACCTCCTTGATAAGATTCTTCTTGCTTCTCTTCCTCTTCATTACTTCAAAACTGTTCCTTATTTCGGCTTCCTTGAGGACCTTAGAGGATTGCACAACCGTCCTTACTGCTGCCCTTACATTCTTACCCTTGCATTGCTCTGCTACTCCTGCACTCCTTACTGTACTGGTACCTTACTTCGTACTGTGCTGCTGCTTCACCTCGCACTACACTGCTGCGTTATCTCACACTATACTGCTGCCTTATGCTTCAGATTATGCACTTCTACTTCAGTACTTACCTCGCACTGCACCCTCACTGTAGTCTTATCTTCGCACTATAGTTTTGTCCGAATGGCAGGCCCTTAAACTCTTGTGCGAAATTCTGTCTCAAACTGAAATACAGATGGCTCTATTTATAGTGGTTTGCCATTGAAATAAGCCAACCTGAAGAAGGTAAGCCGACATGACTGTTATGAGGAGATAATTAATTTCTTTTGAAGCTGACTTGCATGAGGAGATTTTGCTTGATCTTGGAGGGCTGCTTACGCTTATCTAATGACTCATATAAATTATAACATGCCTAAAAAGGGTCCTTCATACATGACATAGACTCAATTAGAGTTTTATGACTAGATGACTCAATCCTAAAAGCTCACAATGGGAGCCATCACTAAAAATAAAATTCCTTGCTCATGAAACCCATGAAACAAGCATAATAATAATTTTATTTTTCTTTTTTTCATCAACTACATAAAATCACAATTACACGTCATTATGAAGACCGAACCTAGTTAATTTTCAACACTCCCTCTTAACTAGGGAGGTATTCATAATGGTACTTGATCATTCTCAATTTGAAGAATTTTTCATAAGAAGAATCAGATTGGTAACCCATTTGTATAGCATCATATCAACCAACATTGTCACATAACAAAGCCTTGACTAACAACTCTCTCTCCATGAGATCCGAGCACAATGCTGGTGAGACTAATGATGTATAGACACCCTCATCATTGTCTCTCTTGGAACATACCCCACCCGAGTTCCCAGGGTGTGTTCCACCAGGACTATTCTTATCTTGGATTCCCAGTCCTCAAAGAATATCGGTCCTCAACAACTACTCTTATCTTGGATGCCCTAATACATCCTCAAAGAGCATCGGATGCTAGATGCTTACCCAATCCTCCATTTTGTCTTCCTAAGTGAAGACAAGAATGATGTGTCTATCTCTCCTTCTTAATTAGGGAGGACATATCTATTCCAATAAAGGAATGTACTCATTCCGACAGAAGGAATGTACCTAAGCTCCCTCTTGGCTTAGGAATTTCCAAGTTTCTTCCAAGTAAGAAACTTGTTTCCAGGTTCCCTCTTAATTAGGGACCTACAATAGTTCCTTAGGTGGAGATGATGGGACAACCAACTGCTTGATGAGCTCCTCTTCATGATGTCATGAACTTCTTTTTGTTATTTACAAGTCTTCATGTTTGTGACTTCTACATAGGGCACTGACCATCCATCACTTTCGTCCATGAGTCAACCATGTCATCATCAGAAAGTGATCCATCAGTCCATATCTAGTCTTCCTTCACGCCATGCTGCTTTCTTCATGCCATGTTTACTTAAGGATCTTTACATCCTACTACATGTGCATCGGTGGCGGAAGACATCCATAGATCTTCCCTTGGCAGCGCTGCATAAACTCATCTAGATATATAAAAAATAAAGGAATCAACATTACCTTTGTGATGGTCTTTCATCATGACATCTTCTAGTTTGCATCAACACCCTGCATACATATCGACACATCTCCCAAAGATATATATATTGTCAAGGGTCTCTTTCCTTTTCAGACTTCATCAGAGTCTTCATATCTTCCATGGAGATATCCTAGTCAAATCTTCTTGGTCTTTGAGATGTTGATTGCCTTTACCATGGTTACATATTCCATGATCTCTTCCTTCCTTTCTTCGCACATTACATTCCCTGGAACTTCCATTCAGAGTTCCTCAATTGTAGTCAACCACCTCATACTTCATATGAGGACAATTTATGTTGATTTCATCTAGTGAATATGTGACCCATGCATTCTTGTATTACTTTGAGGTAGGAAATCCTTACTTTTGATGATGCTCTAGAGCAGTGATCCATGTTACCGAAAACCATATGACATGACTTCCACAATATCAAATGTAAGCATACATACCTCATTTTTCCTTTGGTTCATCCAGAATTTCTGCAACAACTTCCTTGATTGAAAGAGCTTCAATCCCTTGAACTGTTTCACATTTATGTCATCATACCATCATCCCATGAATTCCACAAGATTGGAATTCTTGATCAAACACTTGCTTTTCTTCATGATCGGTGAACCTTTCAATGAAGATTCCATCAAAGAATCTTGAGGATCTAAAGTATCCCTATCAGTAGATGTTTCCTATTGAAAAATGTATGATGAACCTTGTACGAGATGACCTTGCCACTTATGTTCCCAATTGAGATTCCCAAGAGCTATATTCTTGACTTCCATAGATTCTAACCATATTTCATGTTGATGTCCCGAAAGATCTTACTCATGATGCATCCGATTAAGTGAATCATGATAGCCATATCTTACAACACAAGACTTAGGAACTTTAAAAGAACTTAGGTGAGGAAGACTATCTCAATAGTGGAGATCTATTACTTCCTCCTTGGATTTCTTCTTTTCAACTTCCTCCACTTCCTCAGTGGTGTGAGCTTCTTCTCTTTTGCTTTTGTTATTGTCCTTCTTGAGCTTAGGACAGTCTCTTTTGGAGTGTCCATATTCTTGACACCCATAACATTGGATTTTGGCCATGTTCCTTTTCTTTTTTCTGAGGACCAAACTTTCCAAATTGTCCCTTTCTTCTTGTCATTTCAGCATAAGCTTGATTTTACTCACCTTTTCCCACATCAAATTTGGCCTTTAGTCTAGATCTAAGTTGCACGAAACGGGGAAACGGGTACGAGTTTCCGAAACGGGAAGCGATACAAAACGCGACATCCCCAAATTTTGGAAATGGGGAAACGCGACTATATATATATATTAGGACATTTAAGAAATATGTGCAATCATAAAGCATATATGATACATTTCAATTTATTACATTATGATAAAATTGTCAATTGTCAATGCATAAACTATAAGTCTCTAAATTGACATCACATTTACTCATGAATGATCACATAATGAAAATAAAAATATCCAAAATCAGCCACGAGAAATTTCTAATTTCTTGTCTCGTGCTTGATTGGAGTCTCCTCCTACATAGTCGAACGACCTTAGTGCTCTTGATTAAATACAAGTTTCATACCTTAGTACCCTACAAGCTCTTCATTATTGGGAGTCTCCCCTGCATAGAGTGCTTGGTTCTCTTGATTAAATACAAGTTCCATACCCTAGTACATGATAAAATCCAATGGAAACATTGCAATCCCCCTAATCCTGAAATCCTAAAAAACAGATAAGTCTGTTGGATTTTGAGTGAGATCTAAAATTCTACTTTCTCCATATGAAATCCAATGAGGGCGAAACCACTCTCAAACATCCTGAGTCATTTCATGGTAATGTTAAAAATTTAAGTAAAAGTGATGATCACTTTTACTTTAAGAATTTAACATTACCATGAAATGCATATCAACAATAGGGCAAAAGTTCACTTTTATAACTTTAGACAAGCATCTAGAAGCAACTAGAAGTCACTAGGATAACCTAAAAATAAATTAGAAAACAAACTAATTTTTTTTTTTTTTAAAACACAAGTAAAAAGCGGAAACGTGAGTCATACGGCCCTGAAACACGTTTCAGGCCGTACTGGCCACGTTTCAGTGTCGTGAAATGTGGCAGTACGGCCTGAAACGCGTTTCAGGGCCGTACCAAACGCGTTTCAGCGTTTCGTACCCGTTTCCATATGGAAATGCCCCCTTGCCCTACGTTTCCTGCAACATAGGTCTAGATTCTTCAATCTTGAATAGTGACCATAGATCCTGGAATGGAGTAGCTTCTTTCTTCCCATAAATACTTGAAGTAAAGTTACCCCACTCCTCAGGTAGTGCATTTAATACCACTATAGTCATTTCACTATCAGACATGACTTCTCCCAGTTCTTGTAGTTGATCTCAGATCTCATATATCCTCATAAAGTATGAGGCTATTCCATCTTCGTTAGACATCTTCAGCTTGTAGAGTTCTTGCCTTAATGGTATGACTTCTCCAACAATGCTTACAAAATACAACTCTACCAATTTGTCATAGATTTCTCTTGAAGTTGCAAGTTTAGATACATATGGGATGAGGGGATCCTTGATGGACTCTATGAGAATCCCTTGAGCCCTAACTTCCCCTTTCATATGTTTGGCAAGAGCTTGAGCATCTTCCTCCCTTGGTTTTGTGATAGATCCTTTGACATGATCCATGACCTCATTTTCAATGAGATTTAGATCCGTCATTTTCTTCCATGCAATATAGTTTGAAGCCCCAACCAATTTGTTGCTCTCCTTGCAAAAAGACATTTTGACAGATTCAGATAAGGTCATATACTTACTTGATAGGATGCTTCCTTTGACTTCAAGATGATCTTCGCTTTGATACCTTCCTTGAAATTTGATCCTTGTGTGTCTCTTGATAAGATGCCCTTCCTTGATTTAGTTGCCTTGCTCTGATACCATGTTGAAAAATCTAGGGCAATGATATTAGATGGTTTCTCTTCTATTAGTCACTGCTTGTGAGTGCTTTTACTACTTTAGATTATGATCTTCTTTTCCTTAGGTTATTAGTGTTCTGCTTCATCAAACAACTACCAATGCATAAGCCATAAAGAAACAAGAGACACAAAATATAGGCTGTCAGCCAAGGCTAAAACCTCTCACTCTTTGAGAGAAAAACCCACACAAATTCTTGTTATAGAGATTCCAACGCACGAATACCAAGACCAAGACCCTTGACCTATTTGCCCTTCAAAGACCAAGACAAAAAACCTCCTTGATAAGATTCTTCTTGCTTCTCTTTCTCTTCACTGCTTCAAAACTGTTCCTTATTTCGGCTTCCTTGAGGACCTTAGAGGACTGTACAACTGTCCTTACTGCTGCCCTTACCTTCTTACCCTTGCACTATGCTACCCCTGCACTCCTTACTGTACTGCTACCTTACTTCGTACTGTGCTGCTTCTTCACCTCGCACTACACTGCTGCCTTATATCGCACTGTACTGCTGCCTTATGCTTCAGATTACACACTTCTACTTCAGTACTTACCTCGCATTGCACCCTTATTGTAGTATTATCTTCACACTATAGTTTTGTCTGAATTGCAGACCCTTAAACTCTTGTCCGAAATTCTGTCTCAAACTGAAATGCAGATGGCTCTATTTATAGTTGTTTGCCATTGAAATAAGCCAACCTAAAGAAGGTAAGCCGCCATGACTGTTATGAGGAGATAAGTAATTTCTTTTGAATCCGACTTGCATGAGGAGATTTTGCTTGGTCTTGGAGGGCTGTTTACACTTATCTAATGACTCATATAAGTTATAACATGCCTAAAAAGGGCCCTTCATACATGACATAGACTCAATTAGACTTTTATGACTAGATAACTTAATCCTAAAGGCTCACAATGGGAGCCGTCACTAAAAATAAAATTCCTTGCTCATGAAACCCATGAGACAAGCATAATAATAATTTTATTCTTCTTCTTTTCATCAATTACATAAAATCACAATTACACATGTTATTATGAAGGCTGAACCTAGTTACTTTTCAACACATATTATGAGTAACACATGCAAAAAGTCTCCAATAGAATCAAGGCCTTAAACAATTTTCCATGAATTAGGGCACAATAATAACCATAAGACAAAAATTCCATGCATTAGACATTCATTAATTCAGAAATATAGCATTAAAAGGCGCTTACAAGGCAATGAAGAGTATATCCATCCACAAGAATGCCAAAGAGAAGCTCCAAGAAAGAGCGAAAATTTCCAAATGTCAAAATGCATTAGAATCATCCAAATCTCTCCACAAATTGCAGGCTAAAAATCTCTAATGAGGCTAGCCGAAAATCCCCCAAGTGATGATTTCAAATGTGTTAAATTGGCAACTAGGGCCAAACTCCATGTGGATCAGCTTATTTATGACAGCTGATATTTTTATTGGATCCCTCTCGTCGAGAGGTGTAGGATTGATCTAAAGATCATCCGATTCCGATAAGTATTTATGGAGATATGAATTTATTTTGTTTATATAATTATTACCAAGCCGACCAACAACTTGAGTAGGCTCAGAAGCCCAATAGACGTGTCTATTCATCCTCTACATTTTGGTATAAATAGATGAGGATTTGAAGTCATTTGTACACACATCCATCATGATCTCTCTCTCCACTCGTTTGTCCTCTCATGAGGACGTAGTGGAAAGGAAGGTCAACTAGCCACAGTCATAAGAAGAGATCTAGCCACAGTAGATGGGAGATCTGGCCGCAGTCAAGGAGCCCTAATCCCCAGCAAGGAAGAGCCCTAATCCTCAGTCAAGAAGGAGCCCTAGGCTGCAGCAAGAGGGAGTCTAAACATAGCGTAAAGAAGCCTGGAAGGGCAGCGTGTTTGCTGTAAATGACAGCGTAATGAAAGAGGTTGTTCAAAACATGTTTTAAGGACTACAGATCAGCGTAGGGCTGTATAGTGTATGCATTTGGGTGCTGCCAAGAGCAGTCAGCTAAGTCGAGATCTTCAAGGAGGAAACAGTGCTGTTTGGGTGTCATTTGGGCAGGCTAAAAACTACAGCTAGCTGTTGTGCTAGGCACACAGCTAGAGGTTGTGTTAAGAGCAGTCAAGGGTGGACAGAACCTTTGGAAGGCAGCTTGGCATGAGAGAGGGGTCTCCAAGGTAAGCCGTAGTCCTGAAAGGACTTATCTCCTGACTGTGTGGTGGAACTAAGGCTACAGGACATGCCCTAACCAGTAATACAGCTAACCACTATACTAACATGTTGCAGCAGTGTTATGTGGAGGGTTCTAGATTGATGATCTCCTAAAAGGGTATGCTACAACACTTTTAGTGGTTGTATGAAGACTGTCATAAGAATTCAGGGCTGCATCAAGTGCCCTAATTAGAACAGTCATCATTAGCAGAATGATGGACTTACTGCTGCTGTCACAAAATATCAGATTTGTATATAGTTGAGAGGCAGCAACATGATGGGCAACACAATGATATATGGGTAGCGTGATTTATGGGATCATGAGACAGCATGATGGTGCAACACAACAAGGGCAGCAAATGGACGAGATACAGAACGATGATAGGTGAAGGAGTCACCTTGAGAATCAGTTGAAGCAGAATGTCTTCAACTGATCTCATCATGATACGAAATGATCTATGCTAGATCTAGATAAGTCAAAGTATTGACTTCTGTTGTAATTGTACTCTCTCTCTCTTTCTCTGCTGAATTTTGAAGATAAAAGAAGATTTGATCAAAGGGTTTCCCCACACATTGTGGGGTTTGTCCCTGGCTCGCGCCATATCTTGTGTCCTCTTGTCTTGGCTTGTCTTCTGCGTTTTGTATTTTTGTTCTATCTGCAGTTTATCGTAATGCTGATGTGATTGCTAACAGTGAAAATTTAAATAAATTGCTCTAGCATAGAACATACCTAAATTTAACACTTTTCGAAGGCAATCCAGTGCCAGAATTGCCAGGAGTGAGGGTAAATTTCCCTCTAGTATTTTTGCCAGTATTCTCTACAGGATAGCCTAATTTCGGCATCCAGATTATTATACTCAAAATTTCTCACTGTAAAACCCTCAGTTGTTGCACTGGTTTTCCCAAGTTGGGTTTTTCCGAGTACATTTGTCCAAAAATAACTATGTAAATTTTATGTGTCTGTGTGCTAGATTTTCTCAAACTCCAACACTATTTTTCTTCTGTAGTATTTATTTGTGAAAATCACAGTGTGAATTATTTGGTATGTATCGTAGCAAACTGCAAATAAATTGTTAAATAAATTAACAATTAGAAAATTAATTTCCGGTTGCTATGATAAATGAAATTTTCACATATATGTCTATTTATTGTTGGCCTATTGATAGGGATTGCATTTAATAAATATAAAAAGGCGAAACCTAGCGTTAATTTCATACTTTCAACCCAAAATTAGGGCTGACATCTAGATAATTATTATCGTCATATACATTTTCAGCCATCAAAACTTCATTGTTTACCTAACCCTTGTTTTCCCATTTGATAGTCTTTGCTCCTTTGTTGATCTTATCATTTATAGGCTATTTCTCAAGCTGTTATATCCTAATGTATGCTCTAAATCTGCATATCATAAAAACCCTAACTTATAACAGCTTTCCTCTAAATCATAGAGGTCTTAGAAAAGTTTATTGAACTTTTACAACTCTTACCTCAACCTTTTCAAGGTTTGGCTGGTACCTTTCTCTTTAATCATTAGACCCTACATCACCCTTAAGCCCTTATTTGTTGCATATCTCGTTGGTGATTTCATTAGGGAAGCCTCCCTTGTGGGGATAACATCCACCACTAAATAGCTAGAGAGAGGCCACTGAGCTGACAGTGGTGGCTGATCTCTTGTTGCCATAAGACCTAGGTTGCTCAGGGATGCTTATTTTGCAGTAACAGGCCCATAACCACTCATGGGGAAAGCACCCTACTGTTTGAAATGGTTATAAATAAGCACTATCTTGCTTGTATTTTCATATAATTTGATCACTTGTATTCTTCCATTATACTAGTGATTACTCTAAAGGCACCTGTACCTATTGTACTCTCTTTCTCAAGGTTGGTATGGTTGTTATAGTGCACTTATGGTCTAGCTCGAGCACACTTGTTAATGACTTATGCTGCACTGACTTAGTGCTTTTTTATTTTTGTCTCAAGCACACTAGTTAGGGTTTTATACTGTGTTGGCCTGGTTCTGTTTTCTTCTTGTCTCCAGCACACTTATTAAGGTTTTATGCTGCACTTCCTTGGTGCTATTTTCTAATTTCTGTAGCGCAGAAATTAAGGGTTTTCTGGTTACTTCCATTTGATACTCCTCACTACTGTGAATCTCAGCAATAGGAATTAGATTGGAATAAGATCATATGTTATCAATTAAACCAGAGAATAACATAAGTAATAATAGCACATGCAATATGTTATGAACACTTTCGTTTCATAATTAGAGGTCTAAAAAATATCCAACATAAATAAGACAAAATTGAGAAATCCATATAGGATAAACGCTTTTACTAAAGATGAATGCTGATGGATGTAGTACAAATGCTTTGTGATGAATATTATTTATATATTCAAATATTATTATTATTATTATATGTAGTTTTTAATCACTACGTGATGTTATTTATGTATATTACACTATTTCATACTACTGACAGTAAACAAACAAATCGATACGTCAAAAGAAATCACTCATTCATAACTATTTTTTTCCTTTGCTTTCACCTATGGGAAACTAATCAGTGCTAATTGTAAAATAACAAACATGTTGACATTATGTTATGTCAAAGAATAACAACTCTGCTCGTTGCTTAAAGCAAGCAATACAATTACAATAAAACCATAAAAGCTGAAAGCCAAACAGAAACATATTTTCAACGGGGAACACAAATGGTTGACAAATGTCAAGTATCTTCACATACCCAGCCTCAAGTAGTTTAGGGAGAACTTTTTCTTCATAGTAACTGACAGGAGACCAAGCTTTAATCCTGAAGTTGAAAATATTGCTCATATTGTTGTCAAACTTTTCCATTATGACTTCGGGCAGCTTTCTAACAACCCTCACATCATTTCTAAGCATATCAATAAAGTGATCTTCGTCATATATGTCCTTAAACTTACTGCACCACTCAAATAAGAAAATATAAAACATTAGTTGCCTTTCAGTCACAACGGAAAACAGTTCTCATTAACATAAGACAATTAGAACATAATGCAATCAAAATTCAATGAATAAAGAAAACCTTAATTGCTATTTCTCCATCACTTTTGTGCCTGAACTGTAAATGATGCTAAATAAAAAATCATGTTGACCTTTGTTGCACTTATTTTTTAGGAAGGGGGTACAGTGGGAACAGGGGGATGTGACCCAAAATGGCTAGAGCACACCCCCAATTTTTTAGGGGACGGCAATAAGAGATATATATATATATATATATAGCACACCCCCAATTTTTTAGGGGACGGCAATAAGAGATATATATATATATATTCAAAATTCACTAATAACATTTGTAGTTGTTTCAACTCTGTAAGCACAAGAAGCTATATATAGTATTATGCACAACCCTTACACTAGCCAATTATGAAAAAACTAGAGCAATTTAAAAAAGGGTTGAGTGGCATTCCATTATTGGCCGTTAGACATGAGCTTTAGCTTTAGGAAACTAAAGTGTAACTATTTTCAATTATTTGCCGCTACAACTGAGCTTTAGCATTATGAAAGTTGTGTAACTATTTTCAATTTGCAATAAGGTCCATGAAGGATCTAGCAGACACAGAACTGTCTTTATAGCAGTTTTTCTTCCTCGTAACGATTATATTAAACATAAAAAGCATTCTCTTCTCAATAAGTTTTGCAAACTTTTACAGTTGTGTTGAAAACCACCATAAAATACTCTAGCTCTGTAAAGAGATCAAATTCATATTTCAGATTAAGGGGATTGAATAAGAATTTATTAAAACATTCAGTACATAATCCAAGTCACTACTATCTGATTATTTTCCCAGTGCTTAAGGGTGGGATCGTGGAAACATTGAACTTGAATGACACATGGAAACCCATGAATAATATGTAAAAGCTGAGATGATCCACAAAGTGAGAAAGAACAACAGCAATAACCACAAGGATTAGCCTTTTCAAATATTGCATTTTTTGTTATCTTGACATGGAGGCTTTGTTTCTTATAAGTTTGCCACTGAAAATACAATATCTAAATCACTAGAAACCAATGTTACATTTATCATTATCGGCAATTTATCATTGGGCGTCGAAATCTTAAATTATCAGCAATATCGGGGAAAATATCGGAAATTATCAGGAAACTTAAATAAATGCAGAAATAACCATTTTTTTCAATTTTTTAACTTCTAAAACAACATCAACATCAAACGCACACATTGCTACATAAATATGAAAACAAAATTGATATATAAGATGTTTAAGATGTCAAGTGATGCATCAAATATCGATATTGAAATATGATATTTGTCCTGAATCATAAGATCTAATAGAATGATACAAAATCATGTCAACAAAAACAAATGTATCTCATGAAATGAATCATGGCAACGAAAACAACAGATTTCCCCTTGTTTGCTTGATGGAAAATGGTCACAACATCCTCAGCAATGTTATCAGAACTGGAACAAAAGATTGGTTGACCAAAAAATACATAAATATTCAAATTTTGAAAAGAGCATATAATTCACATGCATGCATACGGATCCAAACTATTATACACAAATATGCAAAATTTCTCATGTATATAGCAAGGGCATATAACCAAAATATCATCATGTGCAATCCATCTCTAAATCAAAATAGATCAATAAAAAGGCTCTAAATGACCTCTTAAATCCAAAGAAAATCACATTACAACAAATAGCTACATAACATCACAATCATTGCCTATATAAGGATCCTCGCCAAGATCACCCTCTAAGCACTAAAATAAGATAGAAAAATCTTAACATCCTAATCAAAGATTTTGCTTGAGTGAAGTGTACATTTTTACTAGGGTCGTCAAGGAGGAGCTCAATAATCAATGCCACCAACATTGAGGTACATAGAGGGCTTGGTGATCTTGATTAAATGTTAGTTTAGTACACTCATACATCACATAATCCAGTAGAAATGCTACAATCCCGCTAATCCCGAAATCCTAAAAACTGTTAAGTCTGCTAGACTTAGAGTGGGATCTAAAATTCTACCTTCTCCATATGAAATCCAATGAGGTCAGAACCACTCTCAAACATCTCGAGTCAATTAATGGTAATGTTAAAAATATAAGTAAAAGAATGAAAATCAAAGATAAAGGATCTTTCATTTTTATTTGTTACTTTAAGAATTTAACATTACCATTAACTACTAGGGCATGTGTCTCCTAAGATGAATCATGGAAAATGAAAACAATAGATTTCCCCTCATTAGCTTGATGGAAATAGTCAAAGTTTCCTCACAGCTCAATCCCCTAACTCACTTCAAAAAAATTAGGGTTAAAAGTAAAAGAAAATTGGTAATAAGATGAAATTGACAGAGACAAGGCAATAATTTCGATATTATCGTGATAAATTGAAATTATAGCGATAATTTCAAAAGGTAAATCATCACGATAATTACTACTGATATTATTGTCGAGGTTGGTTTTGGCAATATTATCACCATAATTCTAATAATATCGCGATACGTGCAAGTCCAAGCGAGGTAGCTTAATTGGTGATCACTATGCTTTAGAGTATTGTGTAAACTACAAGATTCAAAATTTAAATCCCCAGTGGGTCAAGCCAACAAAAACAAAATATCACGATAAGTGAAACTAAGATAGAAACCCAAATTGAAACCCATCATACAAAACCCATGTTTTGAGATGCAATTTGTACAATACATTTAAATTCAATGCAATAAAAAAATGGATGGGAAAAATGATCATAATGTTCAATCATCAATGTCCATGATTGTCAAAACTGCAGATATATGCTTGGATTATCCCTTAAATCTGCCCAAAACATCAGCGAAATCTACCAAAAACATCCTTGCAATATATCTGGAGCATTCCTGAAACTGCCCCAAACGTCTTGAAGATGGCTAGCAAGTCTTCTTCTTTTCTTTTTTGCCCCATGCAACATAGATTTTGATGAATAGAAGTGATAAATAACACCATAATACCTAAAGAAAGTGTTCATTTTTTAGGATCTTCTAGTCTGGTAATTACTTCTAATGATTTCTTAATTAATTATTCTCATGTGACATTCATCATTAAGCAATTACACATAGAAAATCTCAACTATAAAACAATAATGACAATAGAATCATGAAGAGACAGCCAAACACAAATTTTACCCTACGAAAACCCTAACTAGGGAAAAACCCAACAACCCTTTCTTAGAGAAATTGTCCAATTCAACAAGAGAAAAATTTGAGATTCGTAAGGCAACCTGGGAGCTCCTAGGGCTAAACAAACCCTTCTCCCATGATCAACAAACACAAAGATTCCTTAGCTGCCCTTTTCCTAAGCTTGTCTCATAAGCCTCAAACACCTCTCGACCCTCCTCCTTTGTTTGCGGACCTTCCTTCTTTGTCTGTGGCCCTTCCTTCTCTTCTTGACCTCAGTTGTAAGGCATTTTCAGCCTTTTTGCAACAAGCTAAGGTATTTCGGCCCATCTCCAGCAATATACCAGGGCTTCGACCCTCCTTCAAAAGACAAATAGAACTTCGACTTTCTTCTAGTCCAGACTCCAGCAGATGGGTAACTTGATTTTCTTTTAGGGTATAATACTTCGGAACAGAAAACAAATCATTAACTCATCCTTCTCCTAGTTGATTTGTGGCTCACTTGCTTTTTATTCTTCATAAGAGATGATTCGAATTGGTGTCTGTAAATGAGGGAGACGATTTGGTATATATAGTGCTCTTATGGTGCCCAAGGGATGTTGAGAAATCTAGGGCATAGCAATTAGGTGATTTCTCTTCTATTGATAACTGCTTGTGAATGCTTTTTACTTCTTTGATTAGGATCTTCTTTTACTTGTGTTATTATAGTGTTATTCTTCATCAAACAACTACCAATGCATAAACCATAAACCTCTCCCACTTGAGAGGAAAACCTGAACAAATTCTTCTTCTTATAGAAACTCCAATTAACGAATACCAAGACCAAAACCCTCGACTTATTTGCCACTCCAAGACCAAGACAGAAAACTTCCTTGATGAGATCCTAAGTCAACTATAGTCAACCTTCTGGTCTTTCCTCCTTCTCGGCTTCTCTTCAACTTCGACTTCCTTCTGCTTCAAACCTGCAATTTTCTCGGCCTCCTTAGGAACCCTAGTTACAGCACATAAGAGAGATATATGGTGAATTAACCCATCAATCTTCTTCGCTTGGAATGAACGGCCTTGTCCTCTAGCTCGGCTTGATGAACTGACTTATATCCTTCCTGAATCGGCTTCTATCACAGCAAGACAGGATTCGTCCTTTTCTACAGTAATAATAGTCCTCTCCTTTGCACGTGTGAGAGGAGATCAACCCTAAAATAGTCCCAAAACACTCCCAAATACTTTGTTCTTATTCCTTCTCTCTTCATTGATGACTAGGCTTCTTCTAAGTGACCTTCACACTCCTTATTTCAAACTTGACCTTGACCAAAATTATGCTTTTGAAATGAGGCCGAGTTGCCTATTTATAGTAGTTTCCCAGTTAAATAGGTCGACTTGAGAGAGGGTGAGTCAACATGTCTATTTGACAGATATTATTATTCTTCTTGATGCCGACTTATGGGAGGTGTCTTTGCTTGGTCTTGGAGGGCCTTCCTATACATTTAATGACTCATACAAAAATGTAGCATGCCCAAGAACGTTTGACTAGATGACAAATCCTAAAGATTCACAACGGGAGCCATTGCTAAAATAAAATTCCTTGATCATGAAACCCATGATTCAAGTACTTACAAAAATAATTTTCTTTTCTTTTTTTCATCAATTACATAAAATCACAATTGCATATGTCATGAAGACTGAACCTAGTTACACTTTGCAACACTCCCTCTTAACTAGGGAGGTATTCATAATGGTACTTGGTCATTCTTAATTTGAAGAGTTTCTCATAAGAATAGTCGGATTGGTAACCCATCTATTTAGCATCATATCAACCAGCATTGTTACATAGCAAGGCATCTCTATCTCACCACGAGATCTGAGAACAATGTTGATGAGACTAATGATGTTATTAAATAATGAATCCATGGAAGGGATATGATGGACAGTGCATCAGAATTCGAGAAATTAAGATTATCCAGAGCTAAACTCATTTCCAATCTAAATTTTCTTCTTTTCTTTAATAACCTATATATATATACCCTAAATATAGCTCTTGATACATCATTAAGATTTGGAGAATATCTAATGACGCATCCCCTGATGATGGAATCACTTGGTAGTCTAAAACGTTGGGTTCACGAAACTCTATAACAGGTCATTCCTACTCTTCTGAGACTAATGACGTATAAGCACCCTCATCAGTGTCTCTCTCAGAACATAGCCCAGCCGGGTTCTCAGTGTGTGTTCCACCAGGACTATTCTTATCTTGGATTCCCAGTTCTCAAAGAATATCGGTCCTCTACGACTACTCTTATCTTGGATGCCCTAACTCATCCTCAAAGAGCATCAGATGCTAGATGTTTACCCAATCCTCCATTCTTTCTTCCCAAGTGAAGACAAGAATGATGTGTCTATCTCCCTCTCTTAATTAGGGAGGACATATCTATTCCAATGAAGGAATGTACTCATTCCTATGGAAAGAATGTACCTAAGATCCCTCTTGGCTTAAGAATTCTTCTTCCAAATTTCTTCTAAGTAAGAAACTTGTTTCTAGGCTCCTTCTCAATTAGGGACCTATAGCAATTCCTCAGGTGGAGATAATGGGACAACCAGCTGCTTGAAGAACTCCTCACGATGTCATGAACTTCTTTTTGTTATTCAGGAGTCTTCATGTTTGGGACTTCTTCATAGGGCACAGACCATCCATCACTTTTATCCATGAATTATTCATGTCATCATCCGAAAGTGATCCATTAGTTCATATATGGCCTTCCTTCATGTTATGTTGCCTTCTTCATGCCATGTTTCCTTAAGGATATTTCATCCTACTATATGGGCATCAGTGGTAGAAAACATCCATAGATCTTCCCTCGCCAGTCCTGCATAAGCCAGATATTTGTTCAAAAATAAGAAATGAACACTTAAATCAAAATTACCTTTGTGATGGTCTTTCATCATGACATCTTCTAGTTTGCATTAGCATCCTGCATACATATCGACACATCTTCCAAAGATATGTATTGTCAATCGTCTCTTTTTCAAACTCCATCAGAGTCTACACATCTTTCACGGAGATATCCTAGTGAAATCTTCTTGGTCTTTGGATGTTGATTGCCTTTTTCCATGGTTGCATATCCCATGATCCCTTCCTTCCTTTCTTCACACATTTCATTCCCAAGGACTTCCAATCAGAGTTGTTCAATTATAGTCAACCACCTCATATTACATGAGGACATATTATGTTGATTTCATCTAGTGAATATGTGACCCATACATTTTTTATTCCTTCGAAAGACGAGATCCTTTCTTTTAATCATGCTCTCAAAATAAAGCATCGATCCATGTTATCTGCAATCATATGACATGACTCTACAATATTGAATGTAAGCATACATACCTCATTTTCCTTTATCCATACTTCCTTTAGTAGCTTCCTTGATTGAAAAGAGCTTCAAACCCTTGATTTGCTTCACCTCTTATGTCATCACACCATCATCCCATGCATTCCACAAGTTTGGAATTCTTGATGAAACACTTGCTTCCCCTCTTGATCGATGAACCTTTCGATGAAGATTCCATCAGAGAATCTTGAGGATCTAGGGTATCCCCATCTAGCATATGTTTTCTTTTTACTGATGTATGATGAGCTTTGACCTGGATGACCTTTTTCCTTTCCATAAGTGACACTTATGTTTCCAATGAGGTTCTCAAGAGTTGTATCCTTCCATAGATGACTGCCATAGATTCCAATTTCAACCATCTTTCACGCTTCTCTATGATGATGTTTACGAGCTCTTTCTTTCAATGCTTCTATGATGCCATGATGCATCCCATCATTTTTCTTAGTGAACCATGACAGCCATATCTTACAACAGAAGACTTAGGAACTTGAAAAGAACTTAGGTGAGGAAGACAATCTCAATCATAATAGAGATCCCTTACCTCCTCATTCTTGGACTTCTTCTTTTCAACTTCCTCGATTTCTTCGATGATCTAGGCTTCTTCCTCTTTTGTAGTGCCCATATTCTTGACACCCATAGCATTGAATCTTGGCCATGTCCCTTTTCTTTTTCCGAGAACCAGACTTTCCAAATTTTCCCTTTCTTCTTCTCATTGTAGCATAAGCTTGATTTTGCTCACCTTCTCCCACATCAGATTTGGCCTTTAGTCTAGATTCTTCAATCTTGCACAATGACAATAGATCCTGGAATAGAGTAGCTTATTTCTTCCCATAAATACTTTAAGTTACACCACTCCTCTGGTAGTGCATTTAATACAACTGTAGTCATTTCTCTATCAGACATGACTTCTCCCAGATCTTGTAGTTGATCCCAGATTTCAAATATCCTCATAACGTATGAGGCTATTCCATCTTCCCTTGACATCTTCAACTTGTAGAGTTCTTGCCTTAATGAGATGACCTCTCTAGCAGTGCTTATGGAATACAACTCTACCAATTTGTCATAGATTTCTTTTGAAGTTTCGAGTTTTGATACATATGGGATGAGGGGATTCTTAATGGATTCTATGAGAATCCTTTGAGCCCTAACTTCCCCCTTCATATACTTTGCAACAGCTTGAGCATCTTCCTTTCCTAGTTTAGTGATAGATCCTTTGACATGTTCAATAACCTCCTTTTCAATGAGATTCAGATTTGTCCTTTTATTCCATGCAAGATAGTTTGAAGCCCCAACCAATTTGTTGCTTTCCTTACAAAAAGACATTTTGACAGATTCAGATATGGACATAAATAATACTTACTTGATAGGATGCTCCTTCTCCTTGTTGTTTCTTTGATGTTGATGATGATATAAAGAATAGAAAACCTCTCCTTGATGAATATAGTTTTCTTCAATAATGATCCTTGATCCCACAGAGAGGAAGATCCCGTAGATCCTTTGATGCTGGAGTTTTTGATGTTGAAGATCAATGATGACTTCTTGATGATGTCTTCAATGATAAGGATCTTGCCTCAACGAGAGAGAGATCACCTTTGAATCTTAACGACAACGTCCTTTGGCTTGATTAGGGTCTTTGAGGTTTCTTGAGATATCTTGAGGGTTCCAAGACTTCTTGCTGGTGTAGACTTTCTTCTTCAATCTAGAGTTTTGACACTTCTTTGTAGATCTTAACTCCAAGCTGATCTTCTAGATTTGCCTTGATGCCTTTCTCGAGATTTGATCCTTGTGTGTCCCTTAATAAAATGCCCTTCCTTGACTTAGTCACCTTAGCTCTAATTCTATGTTGAGAAATCTAGGGCATAGCAATTAGGTTATTTCTTTTCTATTGATAACTGTGTGTGAATGGAGGGAACTTGAAGAAGCGGACGAGCAAAGCGCAGGCAACTAGGGTTGTAGTTTTCTGAAGGGGATTTTCTCCATGGACGGATGCAAAGGAGGGAGCTCCACTCCCTCCTACAAGGAGGCAGTGGCCAACAAAGGCAAGAAACTTCCAAAAACAGGCAGAAGTAACACTAAGGAAGGAAGTAGAAACAGGGAAGAGGAAACCAGAAAGCACCAAATCAAAGGAGAATGATGGCACAAAAGACAAGGAGGAAAGTGACAAAAAACAGGGAACAAAAGACAAGAATCAAAAGGGACCGTGCAAACCCAAAGCTGAAATCACTCCCAGAGTAGTTTTAAATGATCCAACGCTACAGGCGCACAGGGATCACATGCAGACTTATGCAATCATATGCAAATTCATGGGGCTATGGCCCACTGAAAAGTCTTTACAAACATGGATCAAATACAACTGGAAGCCTAAAAGAAGAATTGATCTTCATCTAAGATCCAAGGGATTCTTCACTGTGGTGTTCGCTAACATTGAAGATAAAGACAACATGTTTGAAGGCGGGCCCTACTTCTATGCAGCAGTAGGGCTCTATATGCGGCCGTGGATGATGAACTTCGTTCCAAAGCGGAAAACTTTTACTTCAGTCCCGGTTTGGGTAAGACTCTATTCTCTACCTCTTGATTATTGGCAAATAGAATCACTAGCTACCATAGGCAATAAATTAGGAAAGTTTGTCAAAAATTTTGAAGCCACAAGGAGGGGAAATATACCTCATTTGCTAAGATCTGTGTAGAGATGGATCTATTCGGAGCTCTTCCGGACGAGGTCATCTTGGATGTTTTTGATGAGGAATGGGTGCAGACAGTCGACTACGAGCATATTCCATTTAGATGTCATAAATGTCATGAACATGGGCACCTTCTAAGAGACTGCCCTCTCAGTAAAGTAGAGAACAAAAGCAAATATTACACAATGAAAGACACAGACAGCTTTCATAAAGTAGTTCATAAAGGAAAAAGTGGCAAAAAAGGCCAAAGCAACACCAAAGTGAAGGACAAAAGGTTAGGCCGAATCAGTTCCAAGTTCTTGAAGAGGAGGAAACAGCAGTTGAAGATCAAGTAATGAATGATCGTTATGATAAGAAGGAGAAGGAAGAAGAACGTGATCAGGAGCAGGTAAACGAAAAACAGAAAGGGATCATGATGAGTGAATCAGAGACGGAAATGGATCAGGAAATGACCCAGAGTGAGATGGAAAGGGAGGACAATGAGCTACATGAGATTCTTGACAAAGAAAATCTGGATCTAGAAGGGTTCTTGAGTAAGGGAATAATTGGCAAGGTAGAGTCTCTACCACAAGAAGAGTGCAATTGAATAAAGTAGTTATTCTTATGGAAAACTCAGGCAAAGGGTTTGGAGGAAGTAAACAACATTGAAAGACAGGGTAATGAAGGAGTGAAAGCAGTAAAAACGATTCCAGGGTTAACACCGAGAAATCCAGGAAAAAAAGAGGCAGGAAAAAAGCAGAAAGAGCTATTGATGGAATGTGGTAAGCTCATGGTAGACTCAAGTAAGATGAAAGATCTAACCAGTTACTCCTTTACCAATCTGTAATTATGAAGTTCACAACTTGGAATATCAGAGGTCTAGGCAGCAAGAGAACAGAGAATGTTGAATAACAGAATGAAACAGGCAGTTCCGGATATAATTTTTGTCCAAGAAACGAAATGCTCCGTGCAAAAATTAAGGCAAATCCATAGTAAATGGCTCAACAGATTTGAGTTTCTAGAAGTTAAAGCAGAAAATACAGCAGGGGGTATCCTCACCCTCTGGAATCCCCAAAAAATAGGAATAGTTGATGCACAGGCAACAAGGAATTATTTATCAGTGATTATACAGCCTATAGGAGTCAGGGACACTTATCTAGTTACGAATGTTTATGGCCCTCAAAGGTTAGATGACAAAATCAAGTCTATTGATTCCTTGGTGGATCTTAGGACCAGACATGCAGGGTTACCTTGGGTTATATGAGGGGACTTCAATATGATTAGATCTCTCGAAGAAGAAAAAAGGGGGTGCAAGAGCACTAAATAAAAATTCCTCAACCTTCCAAATCTTTTTAGAAAACATGAAGCTTGTTGATATTGAAACAAACAATGGCCTAGGTACATGGAACAACAAAAGAGGAGGGGATTCCCAGGTAGCTTCCAAGCTAGATAGATTCATGATCTCTGAGGATCTCATGCTTCTAGACAAGGAAATAATAGCAGGAATTCTTCCTTTTGGAGGCTCAAATCACTGGCCGGTTCAAATGGAGATCAAGGTCATTGGAACCCCAAGAAACAAACCTTTCAGATTTGAAAATATTTGGCTTTCACACCCAGAATTCATCAGCAACATTGAAAAATGGTGGGTCGAGGACTTGCAGATTCAGGGTTCAACTATGTTCCTGCTACACAAAAGATTAAAACACATCAAGCTGAAGCTAAAAGACTGGAACAAAAAGGAATTTGGCAATATTTTTGCAAACAAGAAAATTGTGGAAAACAAAATTCTAAAGCTCAATCAAGCTTTGATCAAAGAAGGTTTTGATAAAGACAAAAATGAGCAAGTAGAGAAACACCATCAATAATGGGAAAAGTTGTGTAAACAAGAGGAAATTTTTTGGAAACAAAAATCTAGGGTTCAATGGCTAAAAGAAGAAGAACATAACACTAAATTTTTCCATAGATCCACCATTGCAAATAGAACTCACAATAGAATCTCTTCGATCAAGGACGAGGAGGGCCAGATTCATCAATCCCATGAGGATATAGAAGCAGTGTTAGTAACCCACTTTCGTGATATTGCCAAGGAAAACTTTTTAGTAAGGGAACCTTTAATCAAGGACTTCACTAAACATATCCCTAAGCTGGTATCCAGAGAGGATAATTGTAATCTCAACAGATCTGTAACTGAAAAGGAGGTCAGTGAGGTCCTCAAGGAAATGCAAAATGGCAAGGCTCCAGGTCCAGATGGATTCAATGTGGATTTCTTCAAACCCTGTTGGAATATTGTCAAAAGGGATATTTTAGAGGTAGTGGAAAATTCCAGGCTGAACAAAACCATTTTAAAAGCTCTCAATACCTCCTTCATCGCCCTTATTCCAAAACAGGATAATGCTCAAACGGCAGAAAGATATAAGCCCATTGCTTTAGGCAATGTAGTTTACAAGATAAATTCCAAGGTCGTGGCTAACTGACTCAAACCCTTGCTGCCTTCGCTTGTCTCGGGGGAACAAACTGGTTATGTGGAAGGCAGACAAATTCTGGATAACATCATTCAAGCTCATGAAGTGGTTCACTCGTTAACAAGTAATAAGAAAGCCGGTATAATCATGCAATTGGACATAGCCAAAGCATATGACAAAGTGAACTGGATATATATCAAGAAAGAGCTTACAGCGTTTGGTTTTGATCATAATTGGGTCAAATGGGTCATGGCCTTGGTGACTTCTTCCAACTTTTCAATTTTAGTTAATGACTCTCCCTCTAAAATTTTCTTCCTTCTAGGGGACTCAGACAGGGAGACCCTCTCTCCCCTTTTCTCTTCATCCTCATGATGGAAGCGCTGAGGCGGTCCATTAAGAATGCTAGAGTAATGGGCAAAATTCAAGGACTCCAACTTTTAGAGAACGGTCAAGTTCT
The DNA here is from genome assembly GCA_000404065.3 of Pinus taeda. Classification (NCBI taxonomy): domain Eukaryota; kingdom Viridiplantae; phylum Streptophyta; class Pinopsida; order Pinales; family Pinaceae; genus Pinus; species Pinus taeda. The sequence goes on along the minus strand of APFE031124325.1, from coordinate 120,509 downwards.
GACTCATCAACAGTTTGGAGATGATACCATGTTACAAGGAATTCCCACAATCAAGGAAGCGCTTGCATACAAACAAAGTTTGAATGACTTTGCTATGGCAACAGGTATGGAAGTCAATCTTTCCAAATCAAAAATCTTTTTCTTTAATACCCATATTGCCATTCAGATAAATGTCTCCAGAATTCTAGGCTTTCAAAGAGAATCGCTCCCCTCTAAGTATTTGGGAGTTCCTCTAATGGTTAAACCCCGGCACAAAAGCATATGGGATCCATTAATAATCAAAATGCAAGACAAGGTCAAGAAATGGACAATCAGATCTTTAAATCTGGCTGGTAGACTGGTTCTTACAAAAGCAGTGCTCCAAGCTATCCTGATCTTTATGCTATCAGCCCTCCCAGCTCCAATAGGAGTCTTACAGCAATTTAGAGATATTCAAAGAGATTTTCTTTGGGGCAAAGAGGAAACAAGGAAAAAATGGGCTTTAGTCTCATGGGATAAGATCTATAAACCAAAGAACCAAGGAGGCCTAGGTTTGGATAATCTAGATAAGATAAGATAAGAAATTTTATTAATGTCCAACAAATGACCATAGTAGGTCAACGGGACTGTCAGTTACAATGATTACATTATGCAAGTCGGTGGACCAGACGGCCCCCGTTAACATTTCTTTAAAAGCAGGAAATACATCTAAAATGTAAATGAAGTAGCAAGGAGCTCTCAGCTTCGAAGCAGAGCGCTGCGATGAGGCAGAGATGAAAGAGAAGAAGAAGAGGAAGAAGAGGGGGGGGGGATCCCCTGACTATTCCCTACTCCTAACATCCGAGGTCGAGAGAAGAAAACTGAGGGAAGCTTGTCAAACTCTGTTGTCTTGTAGATACGCTGGGCTATCGATGATGCCGCCTGGAGGTTCTACGACGCCTCCCTAGGGTGGAACTAATCCTGGGGCGCTGCTGTAGTCTGGTGGGTCGGCCCCTTTGGGACCGCACTGATCTATTTCCGGTATCAGTGGGATGGTCCATGTTTCTTTTGGTGCCCCGTGCTGAGGGTAGCGCCCTAAAGAAGTCTGTGATCTTCTACGTAGTGTCTGGTCTGGTAGGAGGCTGGAGAAAACGGGCCCGAAATTTGAAAGCCTCCTAGAGATAAAGTGCTAGGCATCTCGGATCAACATATCTGAGGAAGCTGGACAAGGTCTGAGAAGACCTGAAGAGACAATGGAAACGGCCTCGGATCTCGTAGCATGCAGGGCACCCGAAGATGAAATGTGTTTCTGTTTCTATCTCTTGTAAATGACAGAGCTGGCAGATCCTGTCTGCCCTATCGATGTGGTGATTTGTTTCCACCCGGAGTCTGTGAGAACCGACTCTGAACTGCCCGAGGGGGATTCTAAGCACATGCATCCAATGCTGGAGCATGTACTGAGGTCTGATGATGAGACCATCCTTGATCTCCAGGCAGTGCTCCGTGTAGAAGGCCATTTTTGGGCGCAGCCCATTGGGAGGATTGATCCATGTAGTCTGAATGCATCGTCTGTAAATATCATCTTTAATGATTTTATTCAGCTCTTGCTGATTGGGAAGAAGATGGCCAGGAGCATTCAGAGAGTACTGAAAAGGAGGGAGGTGGTCAATATGAATTCCTGAGGCCTTCAGAATATCTGTCACCCCAGTGTACCAACATTTGGATCGACCTGTCTGCATGCGGGCGATGTGCTCGGAGGAGCAATATGCTAAATACGGGTATCTGTCACGACCCTTCCTCGTATCTGCCAATCCTCGGAGTCTATGCAGGAGGGACACTAACCTGAAAATTACCTCTAGATGGAAAGGCCGAGCCCCGAACTCAGCTAGAATGATGTGTTGGGGAACTGTCTGCTTGCATATGATGAAACGGCGCAAAAGGAGGGTCTGGACACACTCCACTGAAGCCCAATCTGGCTCTAGAAGAGAGGGACCCCAAATCTTTGAGCCATAAAGCACTGTGGGGCGAATCAAGGTGTCCATGATGCTCATTTTGGACGAGATGTCCTGGAAGTGGTGTTGGAAACACTGTCTCTACAAAAGTGCTAGGGAGTCGTACCCTTTGTTGATCCGGGGTTGAAGGGTTGGTCGCAGGCTGAAGCGGGGTCCTGAAAACTGAACTCCCAGATATGTATAGGTGTTGACAATCTCGATCTCTTTCCCTTTAAATAGGAAGCGGAAATCTGAGGATTTTTTGACTCCATTGAAGATAATCACTTTGGTCTTACCCAAGTTTACAGTTAGATGCCTTCGGTCACAAAAAGCAGCGAGTACATCTAGTTGTCTCTGGAGGCCTTCTTGGGAGGAGGCAATGAGAGAAATATCGTCAGCAAAGAGGAGGAAAAAAATCGGGACCTGGTGGAGAAGGCATCCATCTGTATCCTTGATATGCTCTCAGAGGAAGGACTCAAGCTCATCGATATATATCCCGAATAAAGTAGGTGAAAGGGGGCATCCTTGTTTGACTCCAATGGTGCTTCGGATCAAATTCGACAATCCTCCTACTGTACGGAGACGGCCGAGGATGGCCTCATAGAGACGCATGATGGCATTCAGGAGAGTCGAGGAAATACCAATCTCCCTTAGCCTCTGGAAAAGATCTTCCCTTGGAACTGAGTCAAAGGCCTTCCGGAAATCTACGAAGCAGCAGTACACTTTAGAGGATCGATGCCTGGCCTCCTCGATCCCCGCTCGGAGAGTGAGGATGTGGTCGATCGTCTGGTGGCCTGGATGGAGACCTGCTTGGCCCTTGGCCCTGAGTTGTCTTTGCTCAAGAAAGTGAGAGAGTTTCCTGTGAAGTACGGTGGCATATAACTTGGAAAATGTGTGCCCAACCATGATTGTTCTGTAATTGTTGGGATCAGAAGTAGGCCCTGACTTGTGGATCAAGTAGATAATGTGGTGTGACCAGCTATCCGGAAATCCATGTCGAACCACCTAGTTGAAAAGGTCCACCAGATATCCTACTAGAGGGTGGAGTCCGTGTTTGAAGAATTTTGCCTGGAAGCCTTCTTTGTTTGTTGCCTTGCTGCTATTCATCATCCATATTGCCAGCGCTTGGCCTTCTTCTGATATCATAAGAATATCTGGAATTATGAAGGGTTCCCCCATATGGAACAAGGCTTGGGAGAACAGAGGAGTGGTTCAACAAAACAGTTTCTGGGAAATCAGAGAAGGTGATCTGGCACTTTTCTGGGAGGACAAATGGCAACAAGAACCTACTCTATTGAAAGAGGAATTTTTGGGCCTCAAGCATGGGACAAATAGCCAAGGATTAGTAAAGGTAAAAGACTTTTGGGAGCATTCTCACAATGCAGGAAAATGAAGAATATGGAGAAAAATAGATGGCAGAGAGGATAGAACCCTCAACAGTAGAGCAAAGTCCCTTAAGAGGATGTTAGATCAGAGGATGATTTCAGTAACTGAGGGGCAGGATCAGCTAAGATGGGGTAACAACAAAGAGGGCAACTTTAATATCAAGGAAGCAACAGGTATTCTCCTTGATCTAGAATCCCAAGTTCCAAATAGAACTTGGCAGAACCTATGGAGGCACGAAAGCTGGATGAAAATCAAACTCTTTATGTGGCTGGTTCACCACAGGAAAATCTTAACCTGGGACAATGCTAGAAAAAGGGGTATCTAGGGACCCTCCAGATGCCAGCCCTGTGAAACCCAAGAGCAGACGATGGAACATCTTCTCAACCGTTGCATTTTCACTGCCAAGTTATGGGATTTTTTTGCCAACATCTTCAATCAGTTTGATAGAGACAAAGAAAATATCACTAACATTCTAAACAACTGGAGGAATAACTTTTCGGATCATGAGGTTCTCAACTCTGCCTGGGCTCTTTTGCCAAGTTTCATTATATGGAATGTGTGGAAAGAAAGAAACAAAAGAATCTTCAAAGAGGAAAAGAATTCCTCTCTTCGCTTGGTGGAGTTGATCTTAAAACAGCTTAAGGAGACAGTTGGGACCACAGTAAGGGATCTCCCCAAAAATCCTCCCTCAGAAGCAGAGTTAAGAATTGCAGACAGTTAGGCATGCAGGGGCTCATTCCACAAGGCCTAGACAGGGAAATAATAATGAGAGAAAGGGTCACAGAATTCTGAAATCCTCCCCCAGAAGGTTTTTTAAAGTATAACATCGATGGAGCTTCTAAAGGAAACCCGAGAATGGTTGGCTTTGGGGGAGTTCTTAGCTATGTTACCAGGAAACGTGGGTGCGGGGACGGGGACGGGGACGGGGACGGCATTTTTGGAAACTGGGTGCGTGGGTTCGTCGATAAAATAATAATATTAAATTTTAATAATTAAATTTTATAAATTTTAAATTTATAAATTTAAAATGTATAAAAAACAAAATTGGTGGAGTAATCACCTTCGACAAATTCTCCTGAGGTTACCACTAAGATATACATATTTAGTATGGATTATTTAAAAATGAGAAAAAAGAAAAAAAAGTAAAAAGGTCAAAGATAAATGCGACTCGCGAGTATAAAATACAAGTGCAGTACATGTGTGCACTAAAAACATTCACTGGACAAGGTTTCATCAGTAGCAGCCTTGAATCATAAAAGATTATGCACCTTGAGAATACCTAATGCAGGCAATAAAAAGGTATACCGCATCTACCCATTATAGTGCATATGCTTTCAGGACACTAAATAATATCAATGAGTGGGCAATAGGCAATATCAGCAAGATCACTAATGGACAGTAGGCATTCTCAGCCACACTAGAGTCTAGTTGACAAATATTCACTGGCTCACCCAGCTTTATATCCATGTTTTTATATTTTTCTTCCAGATTACATATTTAGATTATTATGTTATCATGCAGTGACAGACTTACAAATAATCTCTAAATGCTCCTTTACAATATCACTTGAAGTGTAATTTTTGATGTTTCTTTCCAAATACCAACCATGTAAAAGAACTTCAAAAGTAAAACACATGTCATATTACACAGAGATCCTAGCCTTAGAGGGTAATTGTGAACTACATCAACCATCTCCCACAGCAATTTATAATGACTCCCTCACAGGTTCATACCTTTTCACCCGTCTGGCAAAACAAACATAACCATGAGAGTAACAAGCCGAGAACTTATGCAAAAATCACAGAATGTTTTCAACAACAGAACTCTTAGTCATTCATAAACACTTAGAGATCTGTTTGACTTTGAGGATAAGAAATATTGTGGTGATTAGGTACCCAACTCAATATTCTATTATTTGAGTGTATCCAAATAAAGTGCAGACAAAATCAAGATATTATCTTTTGAATTTGGAATAGCTTGATTTGTAAAGTACACACCATAGCCAAAGAAATAGTCTATCTAGCCCAACAAAGGGAAGTCTTTGTGAAGACTAGAAAACAATAAAAGGGGCTAAGATGGGTTTGAAACCCAAAAATGCGAGGTGATCCTAAAGCCTGGTTCCGCAACCCTTGGGGCAAATGCCACTAGATAATAGTCTTACATATCAACTGTATAACCCACCAAATTCCTTCACTAAGTGATCCTCCAAATCAAATATGAGAAGCGGATCTCCTTAGAAGTACTAAGGAAGAAATCTGACAAGCCCCAGATCCACAACCCTTTAGAGCAATGGTTCTATTCTGTAGCCTTCTCGATATCTTTTACAAGAATAACTCCAAACCCTTGTTCCACAATGACAATCCCACCAAGAAAATCCCAAGATAAAAAAAACCTTGAAAAACAGAAAAAAGACCACGCAGTACAAGTGCTGTTCCAAATTCTGGCAGAAACAAAGTGAATGATAGAGTGTCATGCCTTACAAGAACACCGATCTAAATTCTGGCAGGAAAAAAGAGAATGATAAGGTGTCATGCCTTACAAGAACACCGATCTGCAAAAGTAATCAATCAAATTTGCTGTAAAAACCAAAAAAGATGAAAATGAAGAGGGTGCTCATGGGAAGAATGTTCAAAAAGCACTAAAATAACACTGCTGCTCTGGAACAGGGCTAAAAAGCCTTGGTTTCAAACCTGATATAGCCCTATAAACTTTTGTTATAAATTTAAAATTATTTTTAATTTTTAAATTTCAATAAAAAAATTTATTTGAAAATTAAATTTTTAAATTTTACATTTTTAATAAATAGTTTTTATTTTAATGAAGAACCCGAAGAACTCATGTGAGAACCCCGAAGAAAGCCAGTGAAGAACCGAAGAATCCCGTCTGAAGGAACCCGAAGAAACCCGAGAACCCGTCCTGAAGAACCCGAAGAACCCAAGAACCCAAGTACCCGAAGAACCCAAGAACCCAAGAACCCGTCAAAGGAAAAGAACCCGAAATTTTTTTTTGAAGAACCCGGTTCTTCATAGAAGAACCCGGTTCTTCTGGGTGCGTCTGGGAAGAACCCGTACCCGAATCCGGTACTTGGGTGCGGGAACCCGGGACGGGTACGCGAACCCCACCCCCGGGTGCGGGTACCCGTGCAACACAGGTTCTTAGGGATGATACCGGAAGCATAATCTCCCTCTTCCATGGACACTTAGGAAAAGCCACCAACAACATGGTAGAACTAATGGCTTTGGAACAATGCTTAGAACTTCTAAAACAGGACAATTGCCAAAATGTCATAATAGAAGTTGATTTTGTGTTAGTCATCAACGCAGCCAAGAGAATCAGTCATGGAACAGGGCCGGAAAAGGTTACAAAACACTGGAGGTTAACTCAGGTTCTCCATAAAATTCAGGGACATCTTCAGGGACTACGCACACTTAGATTCATCCATGTGCGTAGAAAAGCCAACAAACTGGCGGACATTCTTGCCAACCAAGGTGTCAACTGTAAGGACAACGCAATTTTGATGGAGTGGCACGCAATGCCGCAAAGCAACCTAAGAAATCTTTGCCATAACCAGGCAGAAGAGGACAAAGAAGTGTTTAAGATCAAAACTAAAGAAGATAATTCGTAATGAGCATATTTCAGCAGGTTTCACAATTTTGGACAGAGAGGTCTATGATGGAAGGTTGGCCAGGGTCGGCCTCAGTAGTCATTGTTACCACTATCTGGCATATCACCGATGTAGGGCGAAAGGTTTTCTCAATCCGAAGAGATGTTGAAGGTAATAAGCGAAGGCATCAGTTCAGGCAACATCATCACTCAATTTTCCAGTGGCAGGAGTTAAAACCACTACTTGAGTGGTTTTGGCGCAACCGCACCACTTTAATGCCAAAGGAGGTTTCGAAAAATTTGCAGCGATGCCATATAATGCATGACACGTGGATGAGGGCGGGGTCCAAAAACCACCCTCATCGCACACTAAAGTTCAATGGCTTTTGTCGAGCAATAATTGGCTCAATCGTCCAATGGTGCAAGGCAGATCAACGTTCGGGATCGAGCGCGCAGTTTGGTGGGGTTTGGGGTTAACCTTCTTGCCTCTTCATGGAGCGATGTATACCTCCATCGTCAAATTAAAAAAGACTGAACGATAGCGATTGAAAGGCAGGAATGGGTTTAGGAGCGCCGTTACCTGTGGGGAGGGCTCATATGACCTGAGATTCCCGATGCTTTTTCGTGTTTGTATTCAAAACGGGTTGGGAAGGTACTTTTTGGGAAACTGAGGGCTTGGCTTCAAAAGGGCATTTTCCTTTTTTTGCCTAAGGCCAAACAGTTTGATGGAAAAATGTATATATTATAAATTTTGTTTGAATTAATGATATGAAGGCACGACTCTTGCTTTAGCAAAAAAAGATAACTGCTTGTGAATGTTTTTTACTTCTTAGATTAGGATCTTCTTTTACTTGTGTTATTAAAGTGTTATTCTTCATCAAACAAGTACCAATGCATAAACCATAAAGAGACAACAGACACATAACATAGGTTATCAACCAAGGCCAAAACCTCTCCCACTTAAGAGGAAAACCCGAAAGAAATCTTCTTCTTATAGAGACTCTAATTGACGAATACCAAGACCAAGACCCTTGACCTATTTGCCACTCCAAGACCAAGACACAAAACTTCCTTGATGAGATCCTTAGTCAACTATAGTCAACCTTCTACTCCTTCCTCCTTCTCGACTTCTCTTCAACTTCAGCTTCCTTCTGCTTCAAACCTGCAACTTTCTAGGCCTCCTTGGAAACCCTAGTTGCAGCACATATGAGAGATATATCGTGAATTAATCCATCAATCTTCTTTGCTTCGATTGAATGGCCTTGTCCTCTAGCTCGACTTGATGAACTGACTTATATCCTTCTTGAATCGGCTTCTATCACAGCAAGATAGAATTCTTCCTTTTTCTGCAATAATAGCAGTCCTCTCCTTTGCACATGTAAGAGGAGATCAACCCTAAAACAGTCCCAAAACACTCCCAAAGAATTCGCTCTTCTTCCTTCTCTCTTCGTTGATGATTAGGCGTCTTCTAAGTGACCTTCGCATTCCTAATTTCAAACTTGACCTTGACCGAAATTTTGCTTTTGAAATGAGGTTGAGTTACCTATTTATAGTAGTTTCCCAGTCAAATAGGCCGACTTGAGAGAGGGTGAGCCAACATATCTATTTGAGAGATATTATTATTCTTCTTAAAGCCGACTTGTGTGAGGTGTCTTTGCTTGGACTTGGAGGGCCTTCCTATACATTTAATGACTCATACAAAAATGTAACATGCCCCAGAAGGGTCCTTCATGCATGACATTGACTCAAATTGACTTTTATGACTAGATGACAAATCCTTAAAGGTTCACAATATGAACCTTAACTAAAATAAAATTCCTTGATCATAAAACCCATGATTCAAGTACTTACAAAAATAATTTTATTTTCTTCTTTTCATCAATTACAGATGTCATTATAAAGACGGAACCTAGTTACACTTTTCAACAAGGGAGGCATCTCTTAATGTTGGGCTGACTTGAACAGTTGGAGCCGACCTTAAACAAATTGATTTAATTCAAATTTTAAATTTGATTATCCTTCATTTTAAATTTCTTTCATGGCCAACTTAAGTTCAATTTTGAATTTCTTTTTTGTCGAATAATGTAGATTATGAATATCGATCGCAGCTACCAAAATTCAACACTCCCTCTTAGCTAGGGAGGTACTCTCTTTGACTTCTTCAAATGTTCTCTTTTTGAAATATTTCTCCATCCCAAGAAAAAGATGAATGAGCTACCTATGTTAATGAATCCATCCACCTCATGTTCTATTCCAGAACCATGTGGAAAACATCCAGCATTAGCATCATGCAAAGGAATCTAGTCACCCACTAGACACTTCCCCTTTGCAAATGGATCAAGTCACCCAATGACCAAAGGCCTTCTGGGGTACCATTGGCCAAATAACTTTTGGCCTTCTAGGGTCAAGACTGGTCCTAGGTCACCAATTATTCAAGTTCTCACCTGGACCCTGGTCAGCACCTGCGACCTATGCTGAAACCCTGGGCCATTACCATTCTTGCGTGCCAATTGAATGGTAATACATTGCCCGATGCTAAAAGCACTCACTCAACCCACCTGGGGAGCACTCTGGGCCTTCATGCTCTTTGGGCTATTGTCCCTAGCCACAATACATGGCCCCTAGTCAAAACTTTGACCTGTCAATATCTTGAGCTAGGGAGAATGTCTGCCCCTTGATATTATAACATCAACGCTCCCTTTAATCAAGGGAAGCATTCTCAACCACTCCAAGCTTGTCCCTGAAGTATACAAACTTCACCCTAGGACAGAGGCTCTATGAGAATGCCAGCATCTTGCTCAATTGTATAAATATGCATTGGAGCCTCATTGCTCCCTTCTGTGCCATGTCTCAGATATAGTGGTACCCAATGTACTTTGACACGTCATCATGGTCGTCTCATGCACCTCCTGCACCAGATCAAACAATCCTGCGAGTAGCTTACACTTGCTTCACAACTCGCCAAACTAGCTGTAATATACAATGTTGACTGCAATAGATGTCTGCTTCATGCTCATCCTGAAACAACATCCTGATGTTCTCTTCCTGTCTTCTGCACTTTATGCCCGATCTGTATATTCTTGCAGCTTTACTTCATATATCTCAATCCATAACTGACTGTGCCATGCAAATATCTCAATTCATGCTTGAGCCAAGTGCCTTGGTTCAATCATAAATTGATTGACTTCCTTCACTAGATTTGTTACTACAACTGCGTTCCGGTCCCCCTATTTGAAAAATGTAACTAGTGTCAGTCTTCATAATTGTATTTGAGTCATGATGTAATGTATTTGTCAAAAGAAATAGAAAGAAATTTTATTATAAAAGAAATCGACTTATTAAAGCATGGCGGTTTCATGCTTGGGTCATTGATTTTTAGGTCAAAGCCTCCATTGTAGGCTTCTAGGGTTTGTGTCAAGAGTCCTTGTCCTTGTCACTATGTAAAAGACCCTTCTTGGGCTTTATCTGTCAAGAAAGAAATTTATTTTGATGTAAATTAGGTCCTTTAGGCCTCCTCCACTAGGTCGGCCTCAACCTGGACAAGTCACCCTAATTGAGAGGCAAAATCTGCTATATAAAGGCAAAAACTCGACCTCATTTGGAGTACATCCACAACAAGTTTGATCTGCAGTTGCTGGAGGAGAAAGTAGGGTGCGAAATTCAAGGAAGAAGGAAAAAATCCCTAGCAAAGAAGAGGAAACCCAACGAAGAAATTTGAAGACCTTTTTCTCTCTATTTTGACTCACACATACGAAATTCTAAAGCTGTTGCGGAGGTTGAAATTCAGCAACTAGAAGAGCCTAAATCTAGTCCCAAGAGGCGAAGCGAATTTTTTCCAGAGGCAGAGAGAGGCAGGACGACTCATCTGGAATTGATCGGGAGACAGAATGAATTTATCTGAGCAGGAAGTGCATGTTTCCAGTCCAATAGTGTGAATTAACATAGAAGTGTGAGTTTGCTAGAGAGGCCAGATCCAAGAGTTGTGAGGGAAAAAGGGTTTTTCCCTCTATTTTCTGATGGAGATAAATTGTCTGAGGATAGCAATTTGGGCATCAACTTGTAATTCTCTATATTTGTTGCATAATAAAATAAACCCTCATATGCTGCACCGATTTTCCCTTCGGGGGTTTTTTCGAGGCCTATTGTCCAAAAAACAATGGTGTCATTATTTTGTGTGTGCATCTATTTCTCAGTTCCTATTTTATTTTTGCATCATATTTTTATTGTGAAGAAATGCAGTGTGGTTTATTCGCTATTTGTCGTTAATAATTTAACAGAGGACAAATAAACTGTTCAATTTGGGAGAATAATACACAGTTGTTGACGTTAAAGGAATTTTCACATGGTATCAGAGCATTGTTGATCGAACTAGAGGCTCGGAGGCAAAAGGAAGAGATGTCGTGTAGTTTCAGAGGGAGATCTGAAGCACTATTTCTAGATCTACGGAGGCCCAACCAGGCAATGGGAGTAGCAGAGAGGCACAAGTCGATTTCCAGTTCATGGTGAAGGAAAAGCTTGATTTTCCTCAGATATATAGCAACAGGCAGTGGATTTGCCAAAGAGGGGTTCCTGTGAGCAAATAAATGAGTTCACAAAGCAAATCTAGCGTAGTAGTATTGCAACAAGGATTTTTGCAGTTGCAAATCAGTGCAGGAAGGAAGAGAAAAGCACACAGAAATGGAATTTCTAGATCTATTCTAAGAGGGTTTCTAGTTTTCCAGTTGAGGAAAGGAGGCCATAATTTCTAGCAGCAGAAGGCCATAACAAACTTTGCCAGTCTAGCCAGTGTGGATTTCAGAGTCAGCAATGTGTGTGCCAAATCCAGAGGACAACATCTGGAAGGTAGAGCAAGTTGCCCAGAGGAAGAATAGCAAGAAGTGTGAGTTCCAGGAAGGACACCAGAGTCAGGTGCAGAAACAGATCTGTGCATTCCAGGGGGAGTGTGTGTTGCAGAGAGAAGGTCGGGTGAGTTGTCAAAAAGAGAAGGAGATTTCCTACGTATAATTCTACAATTGATTTGAGTTTCATAGAAATGGCCGCAGCAAGACTCAGACATGAGGACTAACTTGACGGAGCCTCAAACTTTGGCGTATGGAAGGCCAAGATGCAATTCCTATTGGATGAGCATGGTTCGAAGGAGTTTGTGATAATTGTAGTTGTTGAATCAATAGATCCTATCAAGTTTCATGAGTACAAGAAGGATATGGCCAACGCAAAGAGGATGGTCCTAGACGGGGGTTTGGGACCACATTGTCCCACATATTGCTGACAATAATACAACAAAGGACAAGTGGGATGCCATTGTGAAGTTGTACTAGGATCAATGTGAGAATCGGAATATGATTCTCAAGGAAAAGCTAAGAACAACCAAGATGCAAAAGGGTGAGAGTGTAACTTCCTATCTCACTAGGATTTAGGAAATCAGAGATGAACTTGCAGTTGTTGGAGAAAAATCAGCAGATAGTCAACTGGTGCGAATAGCTCTAAACAGGTTTACCAAGGAATGGCAGGCTTTCGTTCATGGAATCACTAGACAAGATAAGCTACCAGATTGGGAATGCCGGTGGAGTGACTTCACTCGGGACGAGCTAAGGCTCGGTATTGTAGAGGGTCCTACCAGCAGTAGTACCAAGGGACTAAAGGTGCAGAAGGAAGAAGAAAATATAGTTCTTGCAGGTAAGGGAAGGACGAAGAAGGGTCCTAGTCAGGGACACAACTCAAAAGGAGGAGAGAGAAGAAGAAACACTTATCGATGGTCAAGTGCTTCAGATGTGGTGACTTTGGTCACTACGTCACTCAATGTCCAAAGCGGAAGAAGGACAAAAAGGGGCAATAGACAACAGCTTCAGCATAGAATGATAAGTTGACCTCTAGATTCGAGGAATTTGCATTAATAGCAACAATACCCCTAGATGGAGGAGGAGCATGATGCTTCAATTTACCAGTATGGGCAAGGTCCATTAGAGAGCAACAGGAAATTGAGATCAGATCCAATTGTTTTTCACATGGATCAGTACCTTTGCTACAAGGGCTCACAGTAGTAAAGTAGCAGGAGGACTAAGGTATCAGCGAGGAGCAGTTAGATCTTAAGGGACAGTGTAGAGCTAGTTGCAGCCAGATACTTGAGAGATAGTGGTAGAGCCAATTGTGCGCGTTGACCACACTTTGTCAACAGTCCAAGGAAGCAGAATGCAAAGATATGAAGAATTTTTTTTCAAAGTCCAAAGTCATCAGTCAGCACTATTTTATCATTGTAAACCCAATTTCTGCAAGTTGTATTGTAAATGATGCTAATATGAGTGTTTAATTGTGTAACAACAGCTAGGTAAGCCTATAATTTTGGAAAAGGATTTCATCCTAAGAAATTTTTTAACCTTACCGAATTATGTGTGTTTCTAAACACGGAAAATCGGCAAAGTTTTTCTTCTAGCTTAAACCCCAAAGCTAGGGTGGAATTTATTGAGAAGGTCTTACGTGAGTCTTAGTGTTATATCAAGTCTTTTGTAAAAGTGTGTTTGGGAATAATTTAGCACATTTCGCTAAATTATTTTATTACAAACACACTTAGTCTATACTAGATCACACTGTGTCGCATAAATGGGTAAATTATTGAAGGTCTAATTCTAAATGTGTTTTCCCCTTTCAAGGGTTGATATTGTAATAATTTGTTGTAAAAAATATTTTAGTGCATGGTCCCTCATATTTAGACACCATGGCTAAAATATTTGGGAGTGAAAAAATTATTAATCCCCTCTAGTGCAACGTGATCCCAAAGTTCAACGATTTTCAACGGTGAGATCTTCAAGGCCTTTGGCCTAGGGCTTGACCTCTAAACCCTTGTTTTTCTTCAGTTTTATTACAGCAGTTAGATCATTAATATCTAAGCCTTAAAATCATATTTTAATTGGCCAAAATCGATTAAAATTGCAAAATTTAAGTTTTCACAAGTTTTGAACACTTGGGCATCTCTAATTTGACCTAAATCTAACAATTTAACTTTGCTGAAATTTACTGCACAACTTTGAAATTCAAGTCAGAAATATTTCTTAAGTATATGCTTGATAAGGACTAAAAAAGTTGAATTTTCAATTTCCAGCAAAAAACTTACTATTTATTGATTTGAGGCTTCTGTGATTTATATTTTGTGTGGTTGTATCTTCTGGAGTCATTGCATTCATATTTCTGGAATCAACGTTTCGAACCATCCTCTGTGGTTAATCATCAAGATAGATCCATGAGTGAATAAGTCAGACATCATAAATCAATAGCGTCAATAAATAAAGGTGAGGGCTAGGATGGGAATGAATGGTTGCCGACAAATTCTGAAGGAAGAAGCATGAATTAATTGATAATGATTTAATTCAGATTTAGTTTTAATTTTTAATTTGATAATGATTTTAATTTGGTTTTAATTCTAATTTTAATCTCTAGTTTTCTTTTAAAGATTGATAAAAATGCTTTATAATTTTAAGCAAGCTAATTCACAAATTAATTGTTAATAAATAAATTTGCGTTTACTGATAATTCATGATGTGTTTAATAATTGACTGTAGTAACTAATGTTTAATAATGGTATTTAACTGGTTGTTTAATTATTATTATTTTTACAATGAATTATTAAAATGAAATAATAATTAATAACTAGCATTTATTGATGATTATGAACTAAACTTTATATTTCTTTCTATTATTAATTAATTTTAAGATTTGAAATTAGATTAAAAAAATATTAGTTTTTAAGATTTGAAATTAAACAAAAAATAATAATAATAATGTTTTAAATTAAATAAAATTTGTAATTTTTTTTATTTATTTGTTAGAATTTAATTTGAAATTTAAAAAAAAAAAAAAAATATATATATATATATATATATATATATATATATATATATATATATTTAATTAATGATAATTACTAACTAATATTTGTTAATGATTTTCCAAAGTATAGATGCTTATAAAATTTATTATTTCATTATTAATTATAATTAATTAAAATTTAAAATTGAATCTAATGATTAAATTAAATTGAAGTAAAGTTTAAATTAAAAAAAATTGATTTGAAAATAATTATAAAAAATTTATTTTTAATTTTCATTTATTTGTATTATTAATTATTAATTTTAATTATTACTTTTTATTAAAATATTTTAATACAAATTTTAGGGTTGATAAATATAAACCATATAAGGAAGACACATTGAAAGGCCACATTTAGCGATAAGAGGGCAAGGAGCAGCTAAGAGACGCTGGAGTCGGAGGTTAGAGTGGGAATCCAATTATCACTTATTTTCCAACCATCATCGTGGTTAAGGTTGTCAGGGAGTTTTCCTATTCCGATAGCTTCTCTAAATTTTTTTCCAACCATCATCGTGGTTAAGGTTGTTAGGGAGTTTTCCTATTCCGATAGCTTCTCTAAATTTTCTATGGTGATAATGATCAATTTTGGCCATGACACGAGTTTGCAATACAAATATGATGATTGATTTTACTGGAGTGCTCAGCCAAAGCTAAGGTTTTGGAACAGTTATGCTTAATGTCAGCGGCATGCTCTTGAATCCTAGTTAAGATTGATCGACCAGTTTCACTAATGTAGGTTTTGCCACAAGAACAGGGAACCGAATAAACCCCTTTGTGACATTTAGGATCAATGGGATCATTTACCAATTTTAGGCATCTGCTAATGGTTTTCATAGGTTTAAAGGTGGTTATTATATTGTTACTTTTTTAAATGTAAGCAATTTTATCAGTGTTGCCCAATATGTAGGGGAGGTGAACCTTACCAGCATAACCATCCTGTTAGCGTTTGACATTTCACCTCAGGCTGAGAAAGGCAAATCTCAAAGCTACATCAAACCATTTAGCCTCGTAGCTAGCCCTACGGGGCAGGGGAAGGCTCTCTCCGGTCTATCTCGTAAAATCTTCAATAAGGGAGATGACCAACAAGGTAACACTGATATTAGGCTAGTAAACTGATCAAAGGGTTTTTAATTAAATAACGGGGTTTGTCTGGGCTGCATGGGCAAAATCACAACTTGAAACAGGGAAATACAATGAACAACACAGGTTATCGACTGAGGCAAGGTAGGCAAGAAATTTAACACCAAATCTAGATTTAAATGGGATGGCAAGACCGATGAGGAGCTGACAAGGGCAAACAATAACTTTGAATCCTTGTCAAACAGAAGAAAACATTGAACTTGAACAAACTTATAGGCAGAGCATGGCAGGCATGAATTCTTACCTAAACACTTCATTTGTTCAGTTAGAAATGATCATGTAGTGAAATGAAACATAACAGATTACATATGAAACAAGAGAAAAACATATGCTAAATTATCATACCACAGGAATCTCAGAAGTCAGAGCTGTGAAATTTTCATTAAAAATCCCTCTATCAAAGACTGTACAATGAAACTCAGTTCTCCTCCAGCACTCAGAATTTTCTACTTACTCCCCCTAATGAATTTTTTTTTAATACAATAAATACAATACTCCTAAGGAGAAAACAAATCGACCTCAAAACCTCTGCGCTGTTTCAACTACAATTACCAAAATTAGAAAAGGGTGTTTCATCTATGCTAAAATAAAACAACGTATTCCTAAAAATCCTCTGATGGCTGACATATGGAGCACAAATCCTGTTGAAGCATTGACTGAGGATAAAAGTAGGCAAATTGACTGTTTTTCTGCTGCGACAGATGTCTACAATCAAAGACCCCATTGCAACATGGCGCTCTAATACGGCGTCTCCATTTATTTTCCTCCAGTAACTGTTCTTCATTATCACTGTTCCGAAAGCAGAGGATCAAAATAGGCAAAATTCGTTCCTAAATCGCTGCTTATGACAGATGTCTCTGTGTATGTTTCGGGTCTTTACTTTTCACCTTCGTTCTCTGTTTTACATTTGTCATTTGAATGAAAATTTAATTTTTAAAATGCAAATGCTCTTATATTCCATCTTTGGTGTCATTGGATACTATGTAACCTTTTCAATAAACCAAACTCCCGAATTCCTTGTAACTCAGCAACTGGCAATCTCCTTACTATGCGCATCTGCTTGCACGTTACTCGGAGATATGCATGGGTCGCAGGCCTCTTCTGATTTGCATAGGGAGAACGCTATCTGGCATGCAACGAAACATTGTCTTTGAAAAGGATATGTCTTCTTCAGGGTCAGATTTGGCTCTTTCTGACATTACTTTTAAAGAATAGTTTCGAGTCAGCTGTAAATATGTCAGCAAGTGCCCTGATCAAGGAGCTACTTCAAGGGAATATGAGCACTGGTGTGCTTTCACTCTGATGATGTTTCAACTGTTACTAAATTTGGGGAATCTGTGGACGTATTGACAGAAGCCTTGCTTGTTTCGTTGCGGGTTTCTGATGCTGCAACTCTTTCTATCGGTTACATGGTTATTTTGCTTTTTGTTTTATGTTATCTTGGCTTAATATCCTTGATACGCTACAGCAGAGGTGAGCCTTTGATAGTGGGTAGGATCTGTGGTGACAGAGGATGCGTCTTCTGCTTTCTGGTGAACAATTTGATGCAAGACAGTTGAAATCCAGCTTGACGTAAGCCTTCGGTGTAAAAAACATTGTATCTAGCTTATACCATAACCTTGAAAATTCAGATTTCCACAGGATGTTCGACCCTTTCCTCCATTTGTTTGAGCATTAAGTCTGTAGGTATAAACATATTTGGCAAGAGTAATCCTAATCTTACATCTGGTTGTGAAACTCCCATTGCTTCACTAAATCATCCTTTATTTTCTCAACTGAGAACGCAGTTCCATACCATAATTCAATTTCATTTGTCTCTCTCTGAAGATGGCTTTTAACATTCAGAAGGTTCATCATCTGCAGGCTGGGGAGGCCCATCAAGTAGTAAGAGAAGTACTCGTTGATCTTAGAGTCTCCAGAACGTCTGCAGGACAGTGGCGAGATACATTTGGGCAAAGAAGATGCAAAAGTGGACGTCGCCCATACTTGGCTAATGCCAATTCTTTCAAATCTTTTTCTAGCTCACGAAATATAAACTTAGAAATAAGACTGGTGTCATCAACAAAACTAAGAATGCCCATGAAGAGAAGATATAATTTCTTGCAATTGTCCCTTGTTTGCATGATCTAACATCTTTGTCACAAGAGGTACAGCATAAGTATTTCGTGCCAATTTTAAAAAATGCGGACGCAGCTCCTGATAAACACTGTCCCTCTCTGTTGAATGACAATACTTGATGCACGTCGGTAAGACGCGTGAAGAAATGTGGGAACCCATAATATCTGGAATTTATCCTTTCATTTTGTTCATTGTTTCTAATAACTACCTCATGGTCATCTATTTCTCGACCAAACTCATTTTTCAGTAAATCTCCTGAGTTTCCTACAACTGCATATGTCTCATATTGTCGTGGATGAAATAGTGGTTTGGATGGTAAAACCAAGCTTAGGTACTATTCACACAGAGTTTGATTGTAGCATTTGTCCATGCCCAATGTTGCAATTCGCTTTGCTACATAATCCATCCAACCCTCAGGCTGAGCATCCAGGTACTCTCTTGTCAAGACTGTGGTCATGTTGCGATACTGTTCCTAGAGCAATATGGTCTCACAAACATCAAATGGGTACTTCAGTGGTTCATAAAATTTGAATTGTTCATTATACCAGGGGTTGTTTGTGCCTTCAGGGCATGCAAGAATAATTCTACAGTGGTCCACTATAGTTGTCGTAAGCCCCAAACCATTCCTTTTCACACATTGTTTGACTTGTTTCTGGAAGTCATAGAGAGTCTTCGTATTGTTTGTTTCATGCAATCCACAGTCTCAACATTGAACCAAAGTTCGCTCTGGAAGAAACTCCAACAATGAATTTAATAGCCTTTTATGCTATAGCGCTGCTCTGAAACAGAATCAGGTGTTGATGTGAAATCGATGTTCTTTCTGTTTGTGTTTTTGCAGGGATAGGAGCTAATGGCGCTGCCAGTTGAAGAGCTGAAGAACAAATTACATAATCTAAAAAGCACATTTAAATGATTTCTTCTTCAAAACCCTGTTTTGAAGAAGAATCAATCTATGACATGAGACGAAGTCTAACACATCCATTGGTTGTTTGTTTTTGGGGTTCTCCGCCTTCTTGAAAGCTTTGATTCCTTGGTGTCTTTTATATCGATTCTTTTCAAAAACATCCATGAGATGGTTCTTTCCCTGTTCAAAATGATCATGATCAGAAATGCGAATAGCCCTAGTTGCTAGAGTGTTGAGAACCCCAAGTTTTTGCGCAGGATGATGGTGAGAGTTGGCATGAAGGTAATCTTCTCTATGGGTTTTCTTACAATAGACCTGGTGAGATATGGAGCCATCTTGGTTTCTTTTGGTTAGGATGTTAAGAAAGGGAAGGTTGTCATTCTCTTCCACTTCCATTGTAAACTTGATAGAATTAGATTGCTTGTTAAAGTGTTTCAGGAAAATGTCTAATTTTTCTTTTCCACGAGGCCAAATAATATAAGTGTCATCGACAAATCTTTTCCAAAGTTTAGGTTTTAATGGGGAGGACTCAATGGCTTTAGTTTCAAAATCTTCCATAAACAGATTGGCAATGATGGGAGACAAACGTGAACGCATAGCTAAACCGCAAGTCTATTCATATATATCATCTTTAAAACTAAAAAAGGTTGATTTTAGACAAATTTCAACTAATGTGGTTGTGTCAGGATCAATGATTTTATGTACGACTTCCATGGCTTCATATATGGGAATGTTAGTATAGAGAGATTTTACATCAAAACTAACCAGGATGTCATTCTGGTCTAGTCTATCTATTTGATCTCACTAATAAAGTGACTGGAATCTTTGATAAAGGAACTAGTTTCCCACCATGGGTTTAAGTTTCTTAGCAAGATATTTCAGCATTTTCCTACTATTTTTAGGCATTTGGAGCAACATATTCAGTATTTTTAGTTTGTTGATCTATGACTAACTTACTGTTGTAATAACATATCAGTTCTAAAATTTCTGAATCACACCCTCTAAATAACTCAAAAATTAATTTTTTCAAGTTTGGTGAATTTTTTCTATTTTTAGAAATATTGGGCATCTATTTTTTGGCTTGATTAGTTTGTTGATCTGTGGTTAACTCACTGTTGTAACAAACATATCAGTTCTAAAAATTGCTTAATCAAACTCTCTAAAAGCACTAAAATCGAAATTTTCAAGTTCTGGTGCATTTTCTTAATTTTGGCATATAGGTCATTTATTTTTGGCAGTTTTATCTTTTGCCGATCTGTCTTTACTTACTGCTGTAAATCAAGAAATCAGATCTGAAATTTTACTGAATACATCCTCTTGAAGTGATCTAAACAAGCTAATTCACATTGTTGGACAAGTTTCATCATTTGAAGTGGTTTATGCACTGTTGTAATACATTTATAAGATCTGATTTTTTTGAAGTAGTATTGCTGGTATAAACTGTCATAAATATGTGATCAACATTCTTAGCATTTGGCATCTTGGGTTACTTGGTATCTTGTAAAAGATTGTTAAAATTTTGCACTTGTATCTCTAAGCATTTTATCTTGTTTAAGATTGCAATTCACTATTGTTAAGTACTCTTAAAACGATTCTAATTAAGTACTTAAAACAACTTAAGAAAATCTTAGCTCAAGATAAATCTCACTCGTGATCTCTTGCATAAGCATACTAGATTTAGATTTGCATTAATAATTTACCTCATAGCATAAGCTAGGTTGATAGACACATAGGACAACCTTTCTTATCTAACTTGAGGGGCCTCTGCAACTTTTTGGTGGTTAATACAGTGACCTTGCAGTCATCTGAGCCACAGTCTCTACAGCGCCGGAGGCATTGAGTGATAGAAGCCTAACAGAAGGTATCGTTAATTAGGCCCTAGCCTACGTCCTATTAGCCTCCTTCCCACAACCTACCTTGAAGCCCAGCTTCAAAATAGTTAGAGGAAAGTTACACTTAGACTAGGGATTTAACTAAAATTTACCAAGAACACTTCATCTCACATCAGTCCTAGGATTTGCATATCATATAGATTAGTCAATCATTCAAGCCCATAGATCCTAGGATTTGCATATCATATAGATTAGTCAATCATTCAAGCAGCGGATGTCCATCTGGTCATTTGATTCCAATTCATAAGAAACAATAATTTATGACTCCATTAAGGCACTGGTCTCATAATAGAAAATCTAATTTAATCAATAATCTTGCTTAATTTCAACCAAGTGGCTAGGCCACTCATCCGTGTCTCCCAAGTAAGTCGATTCGCAACTTGCTTTCCTTCACTTCATTCCATAGGGCCTACCCCCCATAGCCTGCTACTGGGAGACAGCTAGAACGGAGTGGGCGTGGATCAAAGTGACAGCCCCCGTCCTGAGTGTTGTCGCAATGCTTGTACAATCTGGGCAACAACATTTTTTGGCGTCATTGCCAGGGACAAGTTTTTCTTGTTGCTGGAGTTTACAACAATTTTGCATCATACTCCATCTTGATTGAATTTGAAACTGAGATTTCTGGCATCAGAAAAAAGCTTGAACTTCTTTCCAAGAAACTTTTTCATTGCATTTGGAACTCTCCAGCGTATTAACTGCAGAACTATGGGAGATGATTGATGCTTGTTCTGCGCTAAAATATCTGCGCATGGAGGAGATCTGGACACAGAAACAGCGCGCGAAATTCAACAAGATTTCTCACCAAGCAGGTTCTGGCGTATCTTCTAACAGCAAGATCTCTGGCAACCAGGTCTCCACTCTCAGCGCATGGATTAACAACATCTCATCTCAGGATCGTGGATCTGTTACTCTGGAAATCAGCAATCGTTATAACTCAGGTTTGCTCCATGATTCTGTTTCTATTAACAATCCTCTCAATCTGGTCCGGTCGGATGCTTCGTTGAACCCCTCCCCTCCACGAACAAACCCTCGTCCCCATCTCATCTGCAAGTCTCAACAGAATCCCATGCCATCCAACGATGCATTAGATTCCCATTCCCTCCCGAAACCTCATTTCCGTCCCGTTCATCGCTCCAACACCCCTCCCATTCCACGATCTCAACATGGATCAATCCACAGCGCGCAATCTTTAACCTCGTTCTCCATCAATATATCCCTCACTTCGTGCCAGTCCCTACACTGTATCAGCGACCCCTCAACCAAACCTGTCCACGGGATTCCTCACACCCGATCGATGCCCTCATTAACCCGTGATTTGGGTCTCTCCGACCACTCTATTCCTTCGATCAAATCCGCACACCCACCTGCTCCCCTTGAAATGGATAACAAGAGTCTTGATAGTGCTATTTCCCAAGTTCCTCAGTCGACTGATAATATTCATCGAACTCCTCCTTCCACTATAATTCCATATATAATTTATTCCTCTAACTTACCCTTTGTCCCTCTTAAACAGTTACCAAATTCTGCTTCTGATAATGATAGTATTATTGATTCTAATAACAATAAGAACTTTGCTTTGTTTAATTATAATAAGAACGATATGAGTAATAAGGTTAATTATATAGAAATAAATAAGAATAATAATGCCTGTAATATTAATAATCAGGGAATGGATTTAATAGTGTGTAATAATAACAATAATAATAATAAACATAATCAAAATCCTAATAAACAAGAAATTGATTTAATAACATGTGGTAATAATAATAATAATAAAAATAAGGACGTTGATGATGTACTGATTATCATTAATAATTACAATGATAATATATCAATTACTAATAATAATAACAATGATCATGAAAATTTGTCCCTTAGATGCAAGGGTAAGTATAACATTAATGATAATAGTAATAAATTAAATTACAAAAATGTAATTGACAAAAATTACGGTAATGATAATAATAGTATCCCCCCCTCTCTAGAAACAATAAAGTTGTCAATCTTTCTAGCTTCTCCTTTCCCCCTTCTGTTTTTAAGCTCTTAAGTAGAGGTTTAAATTTTGCCATGGCCCCTAGGAAGATCCCAGCATACGACATCATTTGTGACATTGAATTTGGGATCAGAAGTTTACCTGAAAATATTAAAGACATTGTTAGACAAGATTGTGTCGTTGTACTTAGGAAGGCGAAGCCCCCAAGAAGCAACCTCAGCAAAGAAGAAATCGTCGCTCTCAGATCCTTAAACCAGAACAATAATATCGTTGTCCTGAAAGACGACAAAGGAGGGGTTGTTATTATCCTTGACAAAGAGGACTAAAAAGCTTTCCAAAAACCCTCTTAAGAATATTTCCAGCACCGTGGCTCTTGCCATAAAATCCAGTAGCTCAGTGAGTTCCCTTTGCCATAAACTCATTTAGAGCAGTCCCATCACTCCTAGGATCTATGGACTTCCAAAGATTCATAAGGAAGGAACCCCCTTTAGACCCATTGTAAACACCATTGGTGATCTGATCTACCTTCTAGCTAAATTCCTCGCCTCTAAGCTTAAATCCTTAGTCGGCCTTACACAGTCATTTGCTAAAGACTTTGCATCCTTTGTTGAAGGACTCAAAGGCATAAAACTAGAACCGGATGATATTCTGGTGAGTTTTGATGTAGTCTCCCTTTACACTTGCATTCCTATAAAAGAAGCCATGGAGGTTATCAAGCGTCTCACGATCCTGATACCGCTTAATTAGTTGAGATCTGTCTCATTTCCACTTTTTTCAGCTTCGAAGGCGAGTTCTTTGAGCAGACCTGTGGTGTCGCCATGGCCTCCCCCCTGTCCCCTGTTGTTGCTAATCTTTTTATGGAAGATTTTGAATCCAAAGCTTTAGCCTCTGCCCATCTCCTTCCCAAACTCTAGAAGGGATTTGTAGACGACACTAATGTCATCTGGTCTCATGGCCAAAATGAGTTGGATCTCTTCTTCAAGCATCTTAACAGTCAATCATCCGCCATAAAATTCACCATGGCATAAGAAGTCGATGGTTGCCTCCCTTTCTTTGATATTTTGATTTCAAAGAATGTAGATGGTTCACTCTCCCACAAGGTATATCGGAAGAAAACTCACACAAAGCAATACCTTCACGCCAATTCCCATCATTTCCCAACTCATAAGTTGGACATTATCAACACCCTTGCTACTCGTGCCCTGAGAATCTCCAATGAAAAGAGCTTCGATGGAGAGAAATCCCATCTCCTTAATGTCTTTGTTGAAAACGGTTATAGCAGACACCTTGGTCAAAAAGCTTTCCTTAAAGCCTTTAAGAACTCGGTGGTCAAAAAAGAACCTAAAGATCGTATCTCGGGTGTCCATATGCCTTTTATCCAAGGGACCACTGATAGGATTGCTAGGATTCTTAAAAGCATAAAGTTCCCACGACCTTCAGACCCCTTAAAACCATTCGTAATTGCCTCCGATCTGTAAAAGATCCCATTAACCCCAAGGACATGAAAGGTGTCTATATTATTCCTTATTCATGCGGAACCCCCTACACTGGTGAGACTGGTCGCTCGATTAACCAAAGGATTAATGAGCACGCAGCTGACCTGAAACATGGGAGAACCAAATCTTCTGCATTGGTTGAACATGCGAAGAAGACTAATCATCATGTTTGTATTGAGGAAGCCCAAGTGATTGCTAAGGTTGTGCATTTTCATCACCGGAAATCTAGAGAAGCTATTGAAATTGAAAAAAGGCCTTTTAATCTCAATAGGGATGATGGGTAGAAGATAAGTAGTTGTTGGACCACCCCCCGCCCCCCCCTCTATTAATGAATTAAACTAAAAAAAATTCCCCCTTTCCTTTTTTGCCCTTATCTTAACTAACCAATTTGTTTCTCTTTAGATGGGTGAACGAATTAAATTAGAAAGTTTCACAAAAACCATTAATATTACTTTCTACAATTGTTTAATAATATGTAATCTAAAGACAATGTTAAAGCAATTCTATTGACTCATATTAAAACATTAATAATATTACCCTTGCCATAACTATCTAAATGAGTTAATATAGATTACTATCTAGATTTATAATAAGAGGTTTATTACTATAATAATATTACTATTATACTTAGTATCATTATATTTAAAGCATTTATGACTCGGTTTAAATAAATATTAATATTATTAATATCATTATAATTAAGATTAGACCCTTATTAAATTATTATCAATATCATTAGAAATATTAATATTATACATTAAATTATGATTACCCTAATTATAACTAACTGTTAGGGGTTAATATTAACGATTATAACATTGATATTTAGATTTGAGTAATATGTTTTGGCTAAAAAAAATTGTAAGTTCTACCCTATTATGGTATTATAATTTAATAAGATTTAGCATAATAATTTAGATAATCCAAAAATGTATTAAAAGGCATTATAAATAATTTTTCATTGATAATAATATTATTAAATAATTTTTAACCTACCTAATCTAGCCGTTTCTTAATCAATTATGGCCTTGGTCCAATTAAGCCTAATATAGCCGTTTTCTCTAGTCAAACCTAACCGTTGGAAGATCTGCCACCCCTATTTAACATGTAGCCATGATCTGATTCTTTCAACTTGCCATGACGATGAACCATACTCGTTGGTTTGAAACATGTCAACAAAGATTTTCTAATGTGATTTTTCCGAAAATATTTCAAAAAAAACATACTCCATCTTTCCATTTATCATGCCAACACCACATTTTTTGGCGTTGTTGTCGGGGTCTGCGACATTCTATCATCTTGTGATCTTTCATCCTTCATTTGTCCCGCCAACGCCACAACATTTTTAGCATCGTTGTCGAGGACCAATTTATTGGACCTTGGTGTTGATGACATTCTCATTAATCTTTGTAACCCTATGATCCATTTTCATCTTCTTGACACCGCATTCACTAATCTCCTTATTGCCTTATTCACTCCTCTATTTGCACTTTAGCACCTGGACATTTGGCTTAGTTTCCTGTTTGGGTGGCGACTCCACTATTTCATCCATTCACAAAGGCTTACTTTAGAAAGAATCTTGGTAGCTTGCTTAACCCTGCTCTCAAAGCTCGGTTAAACAAACTACATTCTAATAAGCATTCATTTTTCTCAGACAGGAAGCCTTCCTTGATATCCACTTGCTTTTTCCTGACTAACTTTTCGGCTTTTTGCCTTCTGGATTTTGGAGACAGATTCATGTTCAAGTGGCGACTCTGCTTCTTTCATTTTTTGCAAGAATTTCTGCTAGAGGCTCGCTTCTTGTGGATCTCTTGATTTTCTTGAACAAGGATCTATCTCTTGTTGATTTTTGTAGCATTAGATGTGGTCTAGCCATGAAACTCTATGAAGAGACCATAATACATGTATTCTCCAAAACCCAGAAATAGTTTCTGGAAATTCCACCTAGAGATGACTTAATTAAAATAATTAATCTTTTTTTAATGAGAACTAAGTCCAAACTTAGGAAAATTGATTAATTAAAGGGTATTAATTAAGTCGTGGTGAGAATTTTCTAGAAGAAGACATGGATCGAGTTCTAATTAATCTTAGCCATCGATTATGTTTTAATCTTGCTTGTTGATGTCTCAACAGGAGATTATAAGAAGAAATTCGATGGGGGTTGGATGGAGGGAGATTGGGTCTTTGTTAGACTCCAACCTTATAAGCAATTATCACTAAAACAACAGGGGAAGAATAAATTATCACCTAAATATTATGGGTAGTATCAGAGAATCAAAAAAATAAGTAGCATAGCTTATGGATTAAAGTTACCTGACAAGTGTCGAAACCATAATACCTTTCCTGTATCAAGTCTCAAGAGAGTATTAGGGCAAAATCAAATAGCACAAACAGAAATACCAAAGACCGATGAAGAAGGAAGAATAGTCCTCGAACATGAAGGTATACTTGCTACTCGCCAAAAAGTTTTACAATCCAAGACAATAAAGGAATACCTCATCAAATGGAAGAAGTTACCAGGGGAAAACTCATCGTGGGAATCAGAATGTTTTCTTCATCAACACCCAAACCTACCTATGGTTTGAGGACAAAGCATCTTAAGAGGAAGGCAATGTTATGAATTTAAATTCATAAAATTATTAAAATGTTAAAATATTACCTAAATAGTTAAATGGATAATTGTAATCAATTAATTAACAAATAATTAGCTAGACGAAGAGACATTAGTCCCAAAGGACATGTCTATCTGATCAGGCATGGCCAGTCAACTCCTATTAAAGGAGCACCGTCTCAGCCTTGTAATCATCATTCAAATATTATCAATCAATTGAATATATTACAGAAACCTCTGTGTATTTCTCATAAATCAATCAAACAATTAGAAATTAATATTTCTAACAATGTTGGTCCAAGTTGTGTGACACAACACTATGTAGGATGACATGGGG
The DNA here is from genome assembly GCA_000404065.3 of Pinus taeda. Classification (NCBI taxonomy): domain Eukaryota; kingdom Viridiplantae; phylum Streptophyta; class Pinopsida; order Pinales; family Pinaceae; genus Pinus; species Pinus taeda. The sequence continues at coordinate 93,220 of APFE031124325.1, read as the reverse complement.
ACTGTGCCGAGGTAGCAGAGAGCAGCGGATCTTGAGCCAAGGTCAGTGTCGGATCACCAATGGGAGTGAGATTTTTCTCACTAGACCTTTTATAAGTCATTTCTCTGTATGGATTGCTAGATTTGAGCATCCATAGTGTTGTACTCAGATTTACTACTGCATAATAATAAAACCCTCAGTTGTTGCACTGGTTTTCCCAAGCTGGGTTTTTCCGGGGACATTGGTCCAAAAATAACTGTGTACTTGTGTGTGTGCGCATCTATTCTTCCAGAATTAATTTTCTTCCACAATATTTTATTTGTGAAGGCTGTGGTGTATTATCTTTGATATTTACCGTAAAACACAGTAAATAATTTGTTCAGTTTATTTAACAAATAGAAGAAACTTAATCATTTGTTGTTGTAGGATTCCGGATTTCGGAATTTTCATATCTCTAACATCCATTAGCTTCCCGTTCCCCTTAAGCAAGTCATTATGGATGACTTGTCCGTCCCTTTTCGTTGTACTAACACTCAAGGTTATCCTCATGACCCTCCAGAAGAGGAAGGCGAGGCTAAAGAATTAATAGAGATCGTTAAAAGTATGCAAGTTAAGAGGAATAATCAATTTGCTAATATGCAGAATCTCATAAAGAAGATACAAGAGAATCAATTACACCATGTTAGTGATCAAGAAGCACCATATTGTAGACACTGTAATAACTGCCATGATGAATCCACTTGTGCCATAGCAAGAAGAGTCCTCGATAGTGGAAAGGCAGGAACTAGTAGCCAAATTAATCATTTTGACGATAGAAAAGAAAATGATAAGCATATTGTTGAGGAATTAACTCAGATTATCAGAAACATGCAGTCTAGTCAAGCAAAATTAATAGAAGATCACGCCAGAGAAATGACTTCCATAGGAAACAGGTTACAGGCGATGGAAGTTGCTCAATATAATCAAAGGATCAACTTTCAAAACATGGTGGATACCATACAAGAGGAAAATGTTGAGGAGCTAAGTTCCATAAAAGAAAATCTTAAAGAAATGAATTATATTCAAGAAGATCATAATAGAATGATAAAGGATATGGAAGCTAATCAAATATCTCTTCAGAACAAGTTGTAAGCTAGAGAAGAAAGACATACTGAGGAGTTGAAAATCATGGAAACTAATCATTCTAATCATATGACCACCATGCAAGACCATTTGATCACCATGGAGGAAAATCATGCCATGGAAATCAATGTTATTAAGGACAAGCATTCCAATCGAATGAAAGTCATTGAGGATAGGTTGCAAAGCGTGATTAAGACCATGGAAGTTGATCGCATACAACAAATGAAAATTATAGAATCGGTACATGCTAACGAAATAAATGCCATAAGAATTGAACAGGTCATTCTTCAAAGTAAGTTACAAATGTTGGCAAAATCACAACTCTAGCCAAGACCGAAGGATCCAGCACATGAACCTCCCAGCCTGCCCAAACAGTGTTCATCTCATTATGAAGAAGTCATTGATTCCATTGAGAAATGGTTAAGAGGATAATCCAAGTAGGAAGGAAACTAAAGGAAATCAGATCGATGATTGCAACACCGATCCAGCTACTTTGACAAAACAGGGTCACGAAAATAAGGAAGAGCAGGTCACAAAAATCAGTGGCATTCCAAATTTTTCAAATGAACGTTATCCGAATCAGATAGAAAGTTGCATACCGATCATGTCAACATCAACATCGCATCCTACTGAGAGCAAGCGTAAAAGGCGAAAGACAAGGAAGAAGTTTGATGCATCCGATACTTTGGAGCGGCTCGATATTCGGATAAGACAGAGTCCTATCATTGTCAGAATTCTGCATGGTACATCCGAGAAGCAACCCATAGACTTGCCGAAAAGTCGGCAGATGCACAGTATGCACTATGTTGAGGGCATCTGATGCCATAGGCATTGTTTTGTATAGTATCTCTAACCCTATTCCCTCTTTATTTCATGTCGTTAGATAGTTTGTTTCACACATTTATATTATGCTTTTTATATTTGAAATCGTTAGAATAGATTTTCTATTCCAGTGGTATTTTCTATATATGCATGATGATTTCGATGTTAAATGGATATCTATTTGATGTGCTTTTGTTTCCTTGGATGCATGTTTCTAGGATTCTCACGTTACTTCCTGAAAGCAACGTGCCCCCATATGGAGCCAAATGTTGCATCGGATTTGTCAAAGTTCTAAGGAAGTGGAAGTACCAATACTTTTTTCAACAAGGATTGGATCACATATCAGCAGTGTGTGTGTCATGGTCATCGCATTTTGCGAGTTATATATTGTAAATGATCTTAGTAAAACCTTGAGCCTATGTAACGACCTAGGTAAGCCTATAATTTGATGACAAATTCTATCCTAGGAGGTTTTTTAACTCTACTGGCTATCAGTGTTTTTCGACACGGCTAATTAGAAGAGTTTTTTTCTCTACAGCTTAAACCCTCAAAGCTAGGGTGAAATTTATTGTCAAATTATCAAGTGAGTCCTAATGTTTTAGTCGAGTCTAATATAAAAGTGGTTTGAGAATAATTTAAGCTAATTGGCTTAATTATTTTATTACAAATCACTTGGTTTACTAGATCATATTGTGTCCCAGATAGGTTATATGTCTTGACGGTCTAAGACGAATGTGTATTCCCTCTTTGAGTCTTGTAAATGAAAAAATCATATGAATTAGAGGGTTGGAAAAATAATTAAACCCCCTCATGTGTGAATTAATTAATTTTTCTAGCAAAATAAAATTAAATCCTAAGTCAGAAAACTTAATTAGAGTCAAGTTAAAATGTCTTAGGAAAATAAATTCTCCAAATGTAAAAATTCTTGTGTCTTAAAAGAGTCAATTTTTAAAGGTCCTCCATAAGGAAATATTGTTTTTTTCAAGAAAATTTGGACCCTTGGAACTTCGTGGTTAAGCGAAAGTCAATTTTTTGAGGAAATTAGCTCTAAACAATTAATTTTGAGCTAATGAAAATGGAATTAAATGATAAATTCGAAAATTCCTCAAAAATAAAAAATCAAGGGCCAAGATTAAAAGATCTTGAAGTGTTTATCAACGGCCAAGATTATTTTGACAACAATCCGAAAAACTAGTCGTTATTTTTCCATTTGGAGGATTTATCCATAAATTAGAGGGTCATTTGGGTCTCTAGCATCTTGACATCTAGCAAGAAAATTTATGTTGAAGCAACTTTGTAACTATTATCCTACTAGGAACTAATTTTTCAATCATAATAAAGACTTTTGGGTGCAATTCAAGGTGTTCCTATTTATTGATTTGTGGTATGTGCTGACTACAGGCATCTCTATGTTGTGTTGAATATTGGTAAGATCTGTTTTTTCATTAGATGGAGATATAACCATAATATTGATAGTTTTTGGTTAATCTTAGGTGGTTTGATTCTCCATCTAATCTAACAAATTATTTTGAAATAAATTCGTAGTGTTTGCAAGAACTTCAGTCCTTGGCCTCCAAGTTCACAAACTTGGGCAAATATCACTGTTACTTGGATTCCAAATATTTATATGGTGGATTAAATCTCTGTTAAGGACTCAATATTCAAGTCAAGAGAAGAAGTTGGAGACTCCTTCCAGTTCTATCAAAAGTGTTGAAATTTGGTACCGGAGGATAGGTGGTTCCCTTAGGCTTTGATCTTTGGCCTAGGGAAAAGTGTCCAAAAGATTTTAATTTTTTCTCCTAAAGTGACTTTATAATTTTTATAAAGTTAAAATCTAATTCTTTCATGAGCAGATTGGGAGAAGGAGAGCAAGAGAGCAAGGGAGATTTCTGGATAGGAAGGAGAAAGAGGCAGCAGTTTGGCACACATACCAGGCAGCTCTTCAACAAATAAGAACAGCAGAAAGAACGAGCAAAACAACAGAAAGAACAAGCAGAAAACGCTGATTTTTTGCTGAAAAACTGAGAAAAAAACTGATTTTTGGGCACGAATTTCGAGAAAGTGATTTTCGGCACAGAAATCGAGGTCTGTCCGTACAGTCCGTACGGCCGTCTGTACAGTCCGTACAGTCTGTACGGTCCATACATCTGTACGTCCGTACAGTCTGTACATCCGTACGGTCTGTACCGCACGTACAGCAAATTTCCAGGTGGTCTGTTGCGCTGAAAACAGATAAGTTTGCTTGCTGGAAATTTTATGTTGCTGAAATTTTCTCACTGTAAAAAGGCATTTTCCAGAAATAAAAAAGAGCTCTCAAACTGGTTTTCCCCAAGAGTTGTAGGGGGTTTTTCCAAGGTCACGTTGACCAAAAATATCAATGTTTTAATGTGTTTTAATGGTTGTTTATTACTGCTGATTTTTATGTCTGCAATTTCCAGCATTCTGTAAATTTTCCAGAATTTGTGTTTTCAGCAAATTTATTTTTTCCAGCTTGTTGAATGTATGTTTATGGGAAAGGGCATTTAACTACATGGGAGAAATAAGGAGAAACTGAAAACCGGGGTGGGAAAACAAAATATTTTACAAAAAGGAGGCATTGATGGCTAGAACAAATATTGAGGGATAGTCAAGAGCATGTGGACGCTTCTACGAACACAATCAAGAAGAGTAGACCGCCAAGGAAATTTCCCAATTATATGGCTCTCACGAGTAATATCAATGAATCTTACCCTACCAGTTTTGAGGAGGCAACAAACCAGCAAGTTTGGAGGGATGACATGATCAAGGAGTATAACTCCAATATGAAGAATGATGTGTGAGACAGTGCCAAGGCTAGAGGGAAAATAGATGGTGAGCTCCAAGAGGATCTTCAAGATCAAGCATTCTATGGACAACAACATAGAAAAATAGAAAGTGAAGTTTGTGGCGAGAGGGTTCTCCCAGAAGAAGGGACTGGACTATGAGGAGACTTTTGCTCCATTCGCCAAGAATACTTCCTTTTAGGCTATCATATTTGTTGCCCCGGTAATGGGGCGGAAGATACATCAGACAGATGTGAAATTGACATTCCTCAATGGAGTTATTGAGGAGGAGGTGCACATTAAGTAGCCTTAAGGCTTTGAGATTCAGGCACGAATTCTCATGTATACAGGGTTAGGAAGGTCTCGCAGCCTTGTACACACTCAAGTAGGAACTGAGGGTGCCATCCTCTAGGACTGATGGGTACTTGTTAAGTATCGACTTCACCAAGAGTGAGATAGATCCCAACGTGTACTTATTGGAAATTATCAACTCGTCTTGGTGTTGTATGTTGATGACCTATTTCTCACAGCTGCAGAGAAGCTTATTACTATGCACGAATAAGATTTGGCTTCAAAGTTCGAGATGAAGCACATTGGCTTCATGCATTACTTCTTGGGGTTGGAGGTGTAGAAACGACCAGGTGATATCTTCCTTGAACAATGAAGTATGTAGTTGATATTCTAAAGAGATTCAGGATGGTGGACAATAGGCCTGTGACTACACCTATGATCACTAATCTAAAGAAGTTGAATACTTCAAATTCAAAGTCAATCGATCCCATATTATATAGGTAGTTGATTGGTTCCTTGATGTATCTAGCCAACACTAGGTCGCATATCTACTTTGTTGTAAACACCTTGAGCCAGTTCATGGTGGAATTGGGGCAGCCCCATTAGATTGCAACGAAGCAAGTGCTCAAGTACTTGTGTTGTATAGTGAAGTATGGACCGAGACTTGTCAGGAGTGATGGAGTGAAGTTGCAAGGGTATACACACTCAAATTGGGCTAAGAGTGCAATGGATAGGAAAAGCACCTCATGGTGTTGCTACAGCTTGGGATCAGTAGTGACTTCATGGTTCAGCAAGAAGCAAGCTTCCATGACACAGTTCAATAGAGGCAAAGTATGTGGCAGCAAATTTGGCAAGTTATCAAGCTATTTGGCGTCACATGTTGCTCAGAGGATTATCAATTAGGAGTTGGAGCCCACAAAGATACATTGTGATAATCAAAGTTGCATCAAACTCTTAGAGAATACAATGTTCCATGATAAGTGCAAACATATTGAGATCGGATATCACTTCATCAGAGACAGGGTCCGAGAGGAGCATTGAAGCTTCAGTATACCTCCACAGATGAGCAAGTCGTTAATATTCTAATCAAGCCCTTGGTAAAAGGAAAGTTTGTCTTCTACATAAATAAGCTAGGACTAGTGCAAACTACCTTCCTCATTGAGGAGTGTTGAAGTTTAGTGGTAGACAAATCCTTCGGCATAGGGTAGGTGTCAAGCATGCAAAAGTCATCCAAAGTCTCATTTAAGAAACTTGCTTAATTTATTCAGTAAGTTGTTTTTTGTGATTTTCCTAAGTCTAACATAGGAAAAGCATAGTAAATTGTTGATTTTTGGTAGCATCGAATGTGCTCTAGCCATGAAAATTGGTGGAGAGGCTAAAACTCATGAGATCTCCAAAACCTAGAAATCGTTTGGAGAAATTCTACCAAGATGAGGAGATATTAAAATAATTAATATTTTTAATGGGGTCCTAAGTATAAACTTAGGAAAATTAAAATATCAATGTGTATTAATATAATTTTGGGTTAGAAGGTTCCAAGAGATGAGGATCAAGCAAAATCTAATCTTAGCTGTTGATTAGGGACTTAATCTTGACTGTTGAATACTCAACAAGAAAAGTATAAGAGGAGGCTTTGAGGGCCAGTTGGAGATACACCAAATTGATCAATCAGTTCGATTTTCTGGAGCAGGGTTTTGCTAAGAGAATCGAGCTAGTGATCTGTTGCACCGAGGGGCAGTTCGGCACGAGGCCAAGAATACATAGCAGAGGGGCAGAGACAATGCCAAAGAGACAGCATAGAGCCTAGGAAGGTTGACGCAGAGGCAATTGGAGCTTACGCAGAGGCTGAGGAAGCCAGTGTGGATGACACAGGGGGGCAGAGGGTTGACGTAGAGAGCCAAGAGGCTAACGCAAAGGCATCAGTAGTTGTGCAGAGGCTAGCAGAGCTGACGCAGAGCCAAGAGGCAGCGCTGGAGATTTTCGTGGGGCAGACTGGAGCTAGGAAGGGTGACGTAGTCCCTAGCTGAGTGACGCAGAGAAATGGAGAAGCTTGGAGCAACTTTCGTTGTCCAGCGAAGGAGTTGTTGTAGTTATTGTGGGATCGATCATCCGTTGATTAGCCGAAATATCTATCTCCCATGAGAGGTACTTCTGTCGAGGGCATTCTCTATTGGGTGGGCCATTTCTGGCACCCTAGTTGTATTCAGAAACTACATAATAATAAAACCCTCAAATCTATTGCACCGATTTTCCCGCATTGGGTTTTCCGGGGATGATTATCCAAAAATAACGGTGTCCCTTGTGTGTTTGTCTCAATTATTTCAATTGTTGATCTATATATGTGTTAAGGCCGCATTTGTGTTTATTTTCGGTATTTATATTTATAAATAACTTGTTAATGAAAAGAACAAGTAGGAGAAAATAAACCATATAATGCAATAGGGATTTCTAACGTATCAGACTTAGAAATTTCAACATGGCATCAGAGCATTGCAGATCACAGGAGGACTGAAGGCAGCAGCAGAAATCTGAAATTTGCAGCAATAGCAGTTGTCTCGAGAGACAGCGTTGTTCCAGAGTAGAAGCAACAAAGAAGAAGTAATGCAAAGAGTTTGCGTCATCATTTCGAGCCAGGAGGAGGGTTAGCGCAGAAGCAGAGAGGGGAAGATCAGGCCTACACAATGCCCGATCATCTTTCTCAGCCAAGAAGGATCGACGTTGTGGCCAAGAGGAGTAGATTCTGCTATTGTCGAGAGTGCGCAGAGCCTGAAAGGCTTAGTTTCTTCAGTTGTCGGGGCTTAGAGAGCTGTGGGCAGATTGTGATTGAGAAGCTGGTGGGGTTTTGGTTCTGTCAGAACAAAACAGTAGTTAAGGAGAAGGAACCAAGGTAGAGGGAGTCGCTACCTTAACGGATTTCTAGCCAAGAAATCCAAATCTGAGTTGCAGTTGTAAGGAGGATTGGAGAGGAGCAGTTCGAAAACTGGCCAAAGGATTTCCAGGAGGGAAATCAGGACTTAGAGGGAGATTTCCATGAGGGACATCGAATCTCAGAGGGAGTCCAAAAGAGGAGCTGAAATGGCAATGAACGGACTAAGGGATCGGGACAGGTTTGTCGACGCTTTCAACTTTGTCATCTGGAAGGCCAGGATCCTGGCAGTCCTGGATCGACATTGCATCAAGGACTTTGCCTCAAGAGTCACGGCTATCCCGATCGACCCAGCTGAGAATGAGAAGTATGAGGATGCAATGGCAAGGGCAAAGTGCATGATCCTAGATGGGGTCAAAGATCATGTCATACCACATATTGCTGAAATGAACACAACAAAGGAGATGTGGGATACTTTTACGACCTTGTATTAGGGCACTTCCGCACAACGGCAGATGCTATTGGAAAATCAGTTGCGGTCGTATCAGATGCAAAAGGGAGAGCAAATTGATCCATTCCTTCTCAGGCTGCAGGAGATTCGCGACCAACTTACTTCTGTGGGGTCTAAACCGGATCCAGAATTTATGGTTAGGATTGCCCTGAATGCAGTCTCCGAGGAGTGGGAGACATTTGTCCAAAGTATTTTGGGCAGGGCTACTCTTCCAGGTTGGGAGGAGATGTGGGCAGCTCTTCACCAAGAAGAGATCAAAAGGTTGACCAAGGCAGGGAGTAGTGGCAAGGGAAGTCGAATCAAGAAAGAGGAGGAGGAGGATGCAGCTCTAGCATCTGCAGGACAGCAAGGAAAGAAGAAGATGCTATTGTATCAGGGCACTTCCATACAGAGGAAGATGCTATTGGAAAATTAGTTGCAGTCGTATCAGATGCAGAAGGGAGAGCAAATAGATCCATTCCTTCTCAGGTTGCAGGAGATTCGCAACCAACTTAATTCCATGGGGTCTACACCGGATCTAGAATTTATGGTTAGGACTGCCCTGAATGCAATCTCCAAGGAGTAGGACACATTTGTCCAAAGTATTTTGGGCAAGGCTTCTCTTCCAGGTTGGGAGGAAATGTGGGCAGCTCTTCACCAAGAAGAGATCAGGGGGTTGACAAAGGCAGGGAGTAGTGGCAAAGGAAGTTGAATCAAGAAAGAGGAGGAGGAGGAGGATGCAGCTCTAGCATTTGCGGGATAGCAAAGGAAGAGGAAGAAGAAGTATATCTCCAAGGTGAAGTGCTTTCATTGTGGGTAGCTGGGACATTATGCATCCCAGTGTCCCAAAAAGAAAAAGAAGGGACAGGCTTCCCGTTCTAAGGCACCGCCAGCTAAGGCGGAGAAATAGGTCGAGACTGATGACGATTGTGCCATGAGTGCTCATGCACCTCTAAAGAAGAGGTGGGGTGAAGCATAAGAATTGTTACTGAAGCATGAAAACTGATAGCTTGGAGGATTGAATGTAAAAATACACGAGGTATTTAATAATAATAATTTATTATATATAAAATTGTACAAATGATGATCAAACGTTACAATGAGAACCCGCATATATACCTAAGCAGGTGTCCTTTCGTGACTGAGCATGTCTTTCGGACATGCCTTTTCACTTAACTTAATGACTAGTTAACATAACCAATATTTAATTATTTAATATTTATATTTATTTTATTTATTTATTTGTTATGAATTATATTCATAACATAGCCCTTCCTTCGAAAGCTTTGTCCTCAAAGCTTTAATGTTGTGGATTTTCTTCACTTAGTGTCTGTCATCTCGATGTATATAATATGGCCATCCTCTCGTCATGTAGCTCATTAGAATATCCTTGGATTTTTTTTTTATTTTATTTTTTATTCATATTATATATATATATATATATATATATATATAATATAATATATATATATATAATTAATTTAAACAATGAACTATACCCAATTTATATAACTTCAATTTAAAAACAAACGCAGCCGCAATTTGTTTAGAGTCATTCTTAAAAATCGTGGCCCGTGGCTGCAGCGACATAACTTGTGGTCCCTGCTTCCAGTTGACCGCTTGTTGATGCGTGGACCTGCGCTGGTTTTCTACAGCGCTTAGCGTAACCACAGTCGAGTTGACTGCTTGTTGCGTGGACCTGCGTCAGTTTTCTGCAGCGCTTAATGTAACCACAGTCGAGTTGACCGCTTGTTGCTACATGGACTTGCGCCAGCTTTCTACAACGCTAAGCATAACCACAGCACCCACGTCCGAAGCCTATTCATCCACGAAGCCAGGAATGCATGGACTAGTATATAATTCCTTTGTATCGCTACTAATTATTTCTTCTTCTTCTTCACTGGCATCACTACATGTGATGCCAATATGGATAAATTCATAATTATAATGGAATTTATATGGATCGTTCTCCATATGTTGTTTGATATCACGCCACGTGAATTTGGAATTGCAAATAATTTGAGTTTTAACGATTACATCGCTCTATGGGCGAAAATCATCTATAAATCTAATGGCGATTACATTCTCCGGCAATGTAAATGTTAGGAGATGATCTTCATCACTCTCCTCATTTTCACTTTCATCCATTCTAATGCGATCTATGCTCTCTTCCTACCATTGTTCGTCCAACTCACGTAGACCAACATTCTCTGTGAAATTCTGCAATTCTCTCGTACTAAGATTTTGCAATTCTATTATATTAACAGTCACGCTGGACACCAAATGCTCAACATCTGCATCTTCGCTTTGGGGCCTTTCAATGGTTGTAATTGCCTCTGTTGAGATTTCTAAAGAAGGACCAAGAATAATACTCGTGTTTATTGTTGCTTCAATGTCTCTCAGAATACCGAGAACTAGTTCATCAATTGCATTGCTTCTATTACCTACTTCCATTCTTTCCCAATGACCGAACTCAAATACATCCTTAGAAGTAATAACAACAACTTCAGTGCCTGGCTGACAAAAATTAGCGGTGTAAAACAAAAGAAGTGGGGTATGAAGGCCATCTCTGAACACTAAAAACCCTACATCAGTGTGGATGTTTATAACATTGAATGTTATAGAACCAGTGCACGTCTCGACTAAGCAACTGTGCCATATTCTCCACTTGCAACAACTAATAGCACATGAAGTATAAAAAGGATCGTTCTTCAGGAACTGAGCCTTGATAGGGTAGTGGCATAACAAAGGATGTGACTTCAAATTGCCAGTTTCCTTGTATTTTAACATGTGTAGTGTATGCATCTGCTACGGACCACCATTAGGCATTCCAGGAATCAACGCAAATGCATCCCATGATGAATTTGCAGAATTTCCAGGATTTGATATAGGCCTTACACGATACGTATTTGAAGACGAAGGTCCCTAAGGCATTGCTGACGAAAAATCAACTGTTTCCATGGAGGTGAACCTTGAATCATGTAGAGCCCAGCTACCGATACTCCTTCCCCGTCCTCTTCCTAAGGGAGCACGAAGAAGGGAATTTTGCACATCAAACCGAGGAGTAAGTCCAACACAATATGTCTGACTTCCCTTCACCGATTTTTGACCTCCCTTCACATTCAACCAAGCAAAAGGTGAAGAACCATAATGCTTCTTGTCAAACTTTACAGATCCTTCTCTCTCTATTTATAATGGGGTATATTCCTTGCAGTGATCTGAAAATTGTGCCTCACCTTCCTGCAATGACTGGCCATTATCTGGAAGCCTACCTCGCTTCTTGACAGGTCTTGTCTCATCATCCTCTTCGCCATCCCAGTCAAAAGATTGAAACTAAGTGACTCCCTTTCTATGTTTATGGTTGCGATCATCATCATATTCATGTGCATCTTCCTTAGTGCAACCAAGTTTATCTTCACCATTATTAAACGTAATGTTTTGTGCATTATTTTCATCATTTTGATCATGGTTTCCTTTCTCATCAATTGATGGATCATGTTTACCAAATTCATTTAAGGGAACATGTTGCACAACTTTAAATGTTTCAAGGTCATTTTCATCATTATCATCATCATCATTTTCATAGTCATCTCTTTTTTTAGGATCATAATCTATATTTGACATAATCTCTTCTTCAAAATTTTGCATATTCATATCATCACCTTTATTTGGATCATCATCTCGATCTATATCATTCTCATATTCATCATTATCTGTTTCATCCTTGCTTTCATTATTATCATTCTGATCAAAATCTTATTTTCCTACATTACCTTGTTTTGTTTCTTTACTGTTGTTATTATATTCCTTATTATCGATTTTCCTTCGACACGCTTTAACTTCTGCATATGATTTTTCTAAACGCTAAAATGCTTCTTGAATTTTACTAAACTGTTCAACACATTCAAGACGTGAACATAATGGCACATTGTGCAGCGAACAACGTTCAAAGACTTACATGATTATATTGTGTGCCATGCCTCTAATACCACTGAAGCATAAGAATTGTTACTGAAGCATGAAAACTAATAGCTTGGAGGATTGAATGTAAAAATACACAAGAGATATTTAATAAAAATAATAATTTATTATATATAAAATTGTACAAGTGATGATCAAACGTTACAATGAGGACTCACATATATACCTAAGCAGGTGTCCTTTCGTGACTGGGCATGTCTTTTAGACATGCCTTTTCACTTAACCTAATGACTATTTAACATAACCAATATCTGATTATTTAATATTTACATTTATTTTATTTATTTATTTGTTATGAATTATATTCATAACAAGACATTGAGTTGTAGTCAGGAAGACTACATACTAGGAGCAGGATCCTTGAGTTGCCCAAACTATTGGATCATATCCGGCCAGCTACGGGAGCCCTTAACGATAGTAGCAGGATGACAAGGGTCGGGTGGAGCAAAGTGTAGTGCAGCAGCAAGGCAGTGCTTGGGTGCAGAAATTTGAGGCAACACAGTGGAGGTTGCAGCAATGCGAGAGGCACAGAGATGTATGCAGCAGCGCAGTGGTAGCAAAGGGAGCAAAGGATAGCAGCAGAGGCAGCTTCAGTTTCACGAGGCTTCTAGACTGACTGGGATGTCCATATTTGAGAGAAGTCAGTTACCTACTTCTTGGTAACTGAGTTGCAGTACAGCAGTTAGCAATGGCAGTGCTAGGGGCAGCATGGGCAACATATTGAGAGGGAGTTGTAGTATAGATGTAGCAATGGTAGTGGCAGTGGTAGTGTCATGGGCAGCAGTACAGGAAGCAGCAGTGCAGATGATGTGAGGCAGCAAGCCAAGCATCAGCACAAGTATCGGTGCGGAGGTTCAGTGTGATGTTTCCATGGTGAAGCATTACTAGAGCACATTCCTCGCTAAGACGGAGCGTTGATTTGTGGTAGCATCGGATGTGCTCTAGCCATGAAAATTGGTGGAAAGGCTAAAGCACATGAGATCTCCAAAACCCAAAAGTCGTTTGGAGAAATTCTACACGGATGAGAAGATATTAAAATAATTAATATTTTTAATGGGGTCATAAGTATAAACTTAGGAAAATTAAAATATTAATGTGTATTAATATAATTTTGGTTTAGAAGGTTCCAAGAGACGAGGATCAAACCAAATCTAATCTTAGTCGTTGATTAGGGACATAATCTCGGTCGTTGAAGACTCAACAGGGAAAGTATAAGAGGAGGCTTGATGGTCAGTTGGAGATACACCAAATTGATAAGTCAATCCAATTTTATGGGGCAGGGTTTTGCTGAGAGAATCAAGCTAGTGATATGTTGCAGCTAGGGGCAGTTCGGCACAAAGAACACATAGCAAAGAGGCAGAGACAATGCTAGAGAGACAGCACAGAGCTTGGAAAGGTTGATGCAGAGGCAGTTGGAGCTTACGCAGAGGCTGTGGAGGCCAACGTGGGTGATGCAGAGGGCCAGGCGGTTGACACAAAGAGCCAAGAGGCTGACGCAGAGGTATCAGTAGCTACGCAAAGGCTAGCAGAGCTGACGCAAGGCCAAGAGGCATCGCTAGAGATTTTCGTGGGGCAGACTGGAGCTGGGAAGGGTGACACAGTCCCTAGCTGAGTTAAGCAGAGCAATGGAGAAGCTTGGAGCAGCTTTCGTTGTCCAACTAAGGAACTGTCGTAGTTACTGTGGTATCGATCATCCGGTGACTTGCCGGAATATCTATCTCCGAGGAGAGGTACTTCTGCCGAGGGCATTCTCTGTTGGGTGAGCCATTTCTGGTACCCTAGTTGTATTCACACACTGCATAATAATAAAACCCTCATATATGTTGCACTGATTTTCCCGCATTGGGTTTTTCCGGGGAAGATTGTCCAAAAAAACAGTGTCCCTTGTGTGTTTGTCTCAATTATTTCAATTACTGATTTGTATATGCGTAAAGGCTGCATTTGTATTTATTTTCAGTGTTTATATTTCTAAATAACTTGTTAATGAAAAGAACAAGTAGGAGAAAATAAACCAGATAATGCAGTAGGGACTTCTGATGTGTCAAACTTAGAAATTTCAACATAAATTAAGTGAATTAATTAATGTTGGATATTGAACTAGGAAAATCTAAGGAAATATAATTTAATTACACAAATGTCTTACACATAATGCCAACCATTGATCTCGAATGAGGTGAGATCTAATCTCAACTGTCAATCAAATTGAAGTTTGGATATTAGAGTTAGGAATTTAGCTCAATGAAGAATTATGTTATGTAAAAAAATTAGTTAATTTTAGGTTTATTATTTAATTTTAGGTTTAATTAGACGAAAGGGCACGATCATAAGATCATGCCCTTTCCCAAAGGGTGCCCATGGCGGTATATAAGCCAGGAACCCCATTGTAAACAATCATCATCTGTCTATTCATCTTTTTAATAAAATATTTATACATATATTTCTGCGTATCAGAAGTTTTTTGCTTCATCTGATATCAGATCGGTTTGGTTCTTAGGCGGTTCGCTTAGTCCAGCTGCATCTCGCTGTGCACAATTGTATTGACTGAATAGACGTGTGTTCCCCCAGCGGCAGTGGAAAATATATATATATATATATATAGATATATTGACAAAGTCGGATTCGTAGCAGTCCTTTTTTTATGGACGTAGGCAGCGTGTGCGTGAGGGCATCGGGTCACCAAGGATCCGTTGTCTGCTTCCGTCTGTGTGAGTGAATTAGCATACAAAACAACAAGGACGTCTGCGAGTTAACAACTGCCACCGTGGAAAACACTGCAATCATTGTTTGCTGGTAAACAAGAATCTCGTGGCCACAATCGAACAGGAAGGGCCACGGTATTTCTATACAGAAGATACGGGGTCACTTCAACGTCAACGAACGTGACCGGAGGTGACGTCTAGTCATTTAAAAAGAAAAAATCGATTTCTACTCATTTAAAAACTTTATAATATAAGAACTCAAGTTTAATTAATTAATTATATATATATATTATTATAATATATATATATATATATATTATATATATATATATATTATATATAATTTATTTATATATACATAGTATATAGTTGAAAACTATATGTTATATAATTTAATTATTTAAACATTAACAACAACAACAACAACAAAACTTATGTCATATAATTAAAAAAAAAAAAATTAAACTCGCCGATAAATACGTGCCCCCACAAACTCGCTCAATGTCGACAACGACATTGGCGGATTTCCAAAAAAAATTGTTGGAAGCGGAACATAGGATAAATAACAACTATAATGAGGTTAGTAAAAGATTAGATGAATTCAAGATCAAGCTTGAGGGGCAGGCTGACAATATCAAAAAACAGGCTGACCAAATAAAAAATCTTCAGGATACGACAAATCGAATAGAAATAAAGATGGAAAATCAACATGTCCAAATAGAGGCAGACATCAGAGAGGTCTTAACAATGCTGAAAATTCTGTGTAAAAAGGCGAATTGTACACCCGAACAACTACTAAAAGAAAATGAAGAGAATCAAGAACACATCTCATCAGATTCAACAAAGTCAACAGAGTCTCATGAAAAAGTTGAATCCCAAAAAAAATCAGCGACACCCCACCAAGAAGTGAGTAACACAACCCTTACAAACAAGCAACTTTGGGATACCTTTACCAATCAACACCCCTTTTTCGCTCAACCATTAGCAACATACCAGCGAAGGGCAAAAGTCGAGATGCCTAAATTCGATGGAAACGAAAAAAACATGTTGCATGGATAAATAAAGCAGAAGAATACTTTGAGATATATGACATCAATGACGATGACGAAAAGCTCAGGCACGCATCCATGAAAATTGGTATATGTGGTGGAAAAAGACAACACACGTTATTAGCTGGAGAAAATTTAAGGATGCATTCTTTACAAGATTCCAAGGTGTAAGGGAAGAAGAGTTCTTTTCAAAACTCATCAAATTACGACAAAAAGGAAGTGTGGACGAATACACTCAAGAATGGGAGACCTTAGTAACACGAGTACCTGGGTTATCAGAATCTCGTCTAATTCAATCATATGTCTCGGGACTCAAAACCCATTTACAAGCAGAACTTGAGATGCATGACATTACATCAATAGAAGTAGCAAGACGAAAAGCAAAAATAGCCGAAAAGAAATTCGAACCAATATTTTGGTCAAAAGCGGAAAAAACATATGCAAGACGAAGGTTAACCCAGTATGTGGACTCAAAGAATACAAGATATGTTCCACCACATCGTCGTGAAGATAAAAAATCTACTGTGGAAATACAAAGGATAAAAGAGGGTAAATGTAAACACTGTGGTGAGAAGTGGGACCCCAAACATAGATGTGCTAAAGGAAGAGAACCAAAGAACCTATATAATTGTGAAGCAACCAATGATTCAAACAGTGAAGATTATGACATAGAAGAAACAGAAGATGCCCCAGAATTCTCATCAGAATTAGATGACGGAAGTATTCCGCAAGTGTCATTATCAGCTATGACAGGTATATCACAACCTCAGACCTTAAAGTTAAAAGGACACATAAAGAAGAACAACGTAGTGGTTCTCATTGAC